>JAPYYW010005167.1:0-15873 GCA_030522545.1 Cremastinae sp. A BG-2022a
ACTGTAAGGTAAGGTAAACGTCCCAATAGTTGGACAGCTAAGGGTTTTCATATACTTTATCTTTATTTAAAAAATATTCAAACAAAAAAATTTGCCTTTCATTCATATTTAAACTGTTAAACTGTAAGGTAAGGTAAACGTCCCAATAGTTGGACCGCTAAGGGTTTTCATATACTTTATCTTTATTTAAAAAATATTCAAACAAAAAAATTTGCCTTTAATTCATATTTAAACTGTTATCAGATATTTTAGAGAACAAAAACTCATTTTATGTGTTAAATTTAGACAATATTTCTAGTAAATAAATACTTGGACGTAGGTAGTTCTTGTGAAATATGAATTTCGAAAAATTTCCTTGAAAATTTTCACAAATGTTCTTGGATGTGATCTGAATATGTGGTTCAAATTTTAAAAGATTTTGCCACGTAGAAGTCAATATATTTATTGTTAAAAGTCATGATTTTTTGTGCTCTTTCACAAGAGCACGTGTTTGATGTTACGATGTTAAACCTTCAATATTTTGACTTTTAGATGGTGAAACTTTCTGAAATTTACACCGATTTTTTATATAACATCGAAGAAACTTTGTTCAGTTTTTCAAAAAAATCTGACATAAAATTGTTTCAAAATTTTTTAAATCATGTAGCAAGTATTCCCGATCTTGGGTGATCTTGAATTTAGAGTATGTTGTTCTTTAGTCAATTTGCAACAACTTTTCTTAATTTACTTATTCAAATGACTTTGAACGTCAGAAAAACCGAGATGAATATTTTTTATTTGACTATACCAAGAGAACTAGTTCATTGATTTTAAAAAATAATCCATACGATTTTATTGAGAAAAAATAATTCAAATGTTAAAAATAATATATGTAGTAAAAATTGTCCAACCATTGGGACATGTCCATCTATATTGGGACGTTTACCTTAAAAAAAACCATCAAAAAATCATTTTCTCAGGATTCCGTGGAAATTTAGCATAAACCGTCTTTGATATTAAATGCATATGTGTATTAAATTTTGGAAGATTTCATAAAATATTAGGAAATTGGGATATTTATTGTTGAAAAACACACTTTTTTCTATATACACTGATAAAAAAATATGGTAGATTTTATTATAAAGTGACTTCAGTCGATCAGCAGCAGCTTTTCTTAATAAATTTTTACTCTCAAACGACTTCACATGGGAGAAAAACAATGTCAAAATTTTAATTTTTTGCGCTACAGACTAAACACCCTTAACTCCAAATATTTTGAATTCTGGGTAGTGAAACCTCTTGAAAATTTGTACAGGTTTTTATAGTACGTCAAAGAAGTTTCCCTTATTAAAAAAGATTGTAAAATTATTTTTTCATGATGAGCAAGTACAGATCACCTTGGACGACCTTCAATTTAGAGTATGTTATTCTTGAATTAATTTAAAATAATTTCTCTTAAAAAACTTGATTCAGAAAGCACGTAGTATGGGGGAAAAACTGAGAAAGGCTTACATATGTGAATACTTATAATATAACTACTGGAAATTTTATCACAGTCAACTGTTTTCTTTTTTAATGTTCAATTCTTCATGTCGAGTTTTTTTAGATTCTATACAAGGTGTTCTTTACAGACTGTTGTTCAGAAGTTAAATAAATAAACTTGTACAATTTTTAAAAATAATTTTTTCTCATAAATTCTATACACATTACACGATTATAAAATAAACAGTACCTTGAATTTCACTGCACTTTTTTCTTGTATGAATTTATCTTCCTACTACTTGAGCAAAATTGTTTTCTACTTATTCCGTTCATCAGTAAACTAATTTATAGAAAATTGGAAAAATACATCGCGAAAAATATTATGAATTAAATTGCATTACAGTTAATCAATATAAGAAATAATTAAGAAAATAAAATAATAAGAAATTAATGAAATTACAAATTAATTAATTTAATTAATGTACAATTTGATCACTAAACGAGGATAATGGATTCCGCCCGAAGTGAACGATATCTGAAAAAGTAATCAGAGCTCATTCTTGCGGGCATTTCGCATACAGATGCAATAATCGTTAAATCTTTTTATTGCTGGCGCGACGATTCACTCGTGCGCGAGTTATCGCTGACATTTTTTTCGTTCCCCCCCAAAAATAAAAAGAAATTCGCGCAATCTCGAAAGTTCGCTGAAACGAAGGCGAGGATTTCTGTACGAAGCACTTGTTCAATCATTCAACATTTTTATCAAGCTCTGCTCCATCTCCACTCTTCGTGTGTCTAGCTCGCACTTTCCCCCTTGTCTCTTTTCATTCTCATCTCGCTCTCGTTCCGCGACTGACGGAATTTATTGCCCCAGTTCCCATGTACGTGAACATTCGCGAATAACATTATTTTTCGAGACGTTAAAATTTTGAAAAAATAATGTATTCGATAAAAACCGCGAGTTCGAATTTTCCCACCATTTTCGGTGGCATCACCTACCGGGCATCGAGTGTACTATTTAGTTCAAAATCGAGTTTGTTTTGAATGATCGACGATACTGAAAGGACAAAAAGTTTTTTTTATCTTGTTTACAGAACAGTTTCATATATATTTTAATTTCTGCCACTCGACACTTGAAACACACTTAAAAGCTAAAAATACAGTTTAAATTCGTATCTCTTTGTATATATGATATTTAATTTATCGTGTAAGATATTGAGGGCTTTCCAACTATTGGCATTGTGAGGCTGTTTTACACGACATGGCACGATGATGGATATTTATATCAAAACGTATACTTGTGAAAATCAGTTTTATTTCTTTTTTATCCAACAAGACATGATTAAATGTGTCATTAATTGGAAAATCTCCAGTAATAATTAGCCAAGTAAAATTTTTAGGTATTTCCCAACAATTATTTGCTTTTGTCTATAACATTTGAGTTCTTGGATGGAGTCAACGTACTTCGAAAGAAGCCTCTACCGATTTTTAAAATTAAAAAATGAAGCGGTTAAATTCGACGAAATTTTATTAAATAGATTAATCAAGTATTATGTAAAAAATTAAATTCTCATTGATTACAGTTGATTTTGCCTAATACTGATCAAATTACATATACCTCAAGCCGTACACGTGAAACGAGCAAACAAATTTTCCCGCCAATTTTAGTGGCACCATCTGCCGGATATCAAGTGCACTGCAACCTTAGTTCACAGAAGTTAATGCACAGTTTTGTCTATCATGTTCCTAGAACCGTAAATACATTTTAATTTTCATCCCAGACACACCTAAAAGTTAAAAATTCAATTATCTTTGGAATTTCTTCATACTTGGTACTTCCTACTGCCTGGGGAATAGGCTTCAATTCTCAAGCTTTGCTCATTCGATATCGAAGTAATGCAATCGTTTTTTTATGGTGAAAAATAATAACGGCTGTAATAAATTTAAGCCGTACACGTGGAGCGATGAGCAGACGTTACACATTTTGCGTAGTTTTATTTTTCCGATATCAACACTTGAGTCATTACCACCTGTGCAAGCAAGCATCGAGGCCTCAAAGGAAAGGAAAAAATGAAGAAGAATATTCAAAATTCTTTAACAAACGAGCGATGAATGTCACGACACGATAGCCGCGCTTCTGTTCCCCCCCCCCTCTACCCCCGGGTCTCGCGCTTTTTTCCTCATCCCGATTGTAAGCAGAGAAAACCGAAAGAAAATATTACGACATCGCAACACACACTCCTTCTGTTTTTACAGTTTCACTGCCGGCATTAAGAATTTGTGACCTCAATTCTATGGGAGTCTCATTTTTTTCACTTTTACGTGCAGATAAATGAAAAATGAAATATGCCATAAAACGAATGCGCACAAACACTTTCAATGTTTCTTCCAATGTTTTAGTTCTAAAATTTATATGAAATTCGACTAAAATCAACCCAAAGTGTTGCAAACGTCAATGAAGGAAAATTCATTGTATTCCTTTTATAAAGAATTTGTGAATATTCTCTTGATTGTTATTCTAAATTGCATTGATTACGAAATATACTTTTAAAAATTGAAAACAGTGCGTGTTGAGTTCGTAATAAGTACGATACTTAATGGGATGGACATTGGATTCAATGTTGGTCAGTGGATTTTATCAGCTGGTGTGGACAGTTTTTTGAGTTCAATTATTTTTAAATTTAAGGTTGTCCGCAATGATTGGAACATTCAGATATTTTAAATTGAAATTATTTCCAAGATAATTTGTTGAAAATTTACATTGACATTGTTTGTGATCGTATTGAAATAGGCACAAACTTTGAGAGAGCCTTACCGAACTAAATATCCGAATGTCAATTATATAAAATATCTTTGAAAACTGATTGTTCTGTTTTTATATAGATAGTGAACAAGATTGAAATTTTGCCATAATAAGTCATAATATTATTTATATCTATATCAATGTCTGCTAAATGTCACCAAAAATTCTTGGACAGTCATACATTCGTTTTACCACGAAAATTACCTATTTTTCCATAACTCACCCCATATGAATGATAATTAATTTAAAAGTTAAAGCTGTTTAATCGTCAATTATTTTTTATATTTAATCGAATAAACATGTGAAACACTTTACTTCATAAAATCTCGTGATAAATTTGAATATTTTAAACTTAAATGATTACGAACCTACATAAAACTTCCTCTATAATTTCACAGTTTCATTAAATACACAGTGTATTTCAATTAAAGTTTTTATAACAGCATTCATAGTCTAATGAAAAGCCTAAGTCGACTTTGAGATGAATTTTGCAGGCGCAAAGCTAGAACTCACGAATAATTTTCTTTAATCCTTCTCTAAATCAGAGTTTAAATGTTTTAGAATAATGGTTAATAAAGAAAATACTTCGATAAGTAATTTTTTGTATTGAAAATTCTACATTTCATCATTTACAAAAAATACTGGGTTATTTAAAAGGCATCGAAGAAAATTTTATCGCGTGATAAACATATGATAAATAAAAGCAATAACAATTTAAATAATATCGCATACTTTCTTTTTCGATGTGATATGGTGTAAATTATTGTAACTTTCGATAAAATATCTAAATTCGAAGAAAAAGTCAAAATATTTTTATCGAAATGTTTTTCAAACTTCAATCGTCGCCTCTGTTTATCTTCGTATATTTTAACTTTTTGTCGCGTTTTCCTCTCTCTCTTTCTCTCTTCGTTTCTTTCCATATCGATCCTCTGGTATCTAATCTAATTGGGCCAGGAGTTGGGGCACGGAAAATGTGTTATGGACGAGCGAGCATTGTGAGCTCGCTCTCAGTACGGGCATATGCGTCGTTATTTCTTCCATTCTCGTTATTTTTACCTTCTCCCCAGATAACTCGCACAACGAAATTTTCACGTTAATTCTCGTGCAAGTGTGACCTACCATCATTCAAAATTATCCAAAAATTCGTGACAATCATTCCTAATTGAGAGAATTTTTGGATTAAAAAACGATTTTCAAGATAACTTGTTCAAAAACGAACAGGCTCAAAGGCGTGAAATCGGTCACAAAATAACACGTTTGGTGCAGCAAAATTCCGGTTTAAGATATTCATTTTTTAATTTTATCTTTTATGTACGATTTTGAAGAAAATTTAAACTTTCAACAGATACAGTATCTTCGAACATGAGCGTTCAGAATATTTTCTTCAAATGATTTCCTTAGATGTTAACAGTTCTGCAGTTTTTTAAATAAAATCATAAGAACCGAGTCGGCGTTATCACAAAAAACTGGAGATATAAGCATTTTTAAACACAGGAAATGCAAATCAGCGATCTCTCATTTTAAATATCTATACAATTTAGAGCGATAGATATTTTTATGGTGATTTTTTCAGATCCAAAAAAGATGTAAAATATATTAAATTTTTACGTATTATTAAATAACATTTGCAAAACGTCGTATGAAAATTTAATGACGAATAGGGAGCTCGTCGTTGAAAAATAATTTTTTAACATTTTTAAATTTTTTGGTTGACGAAACAACTATATCCTGTTAAAAGTTATTACTTCAGTTGATCGAACGAGATGGCGTTTGGCTCGTATTCCCAAATGAAACGTAAATTACTTAATTTTTGAATAAATCTTTTCAATCTTATCTATGTCGTAACAAACGCAAATACATTGGTAGGCTCTCCTAATCTCATAGTCATTAAAACAACATTATTAAATTTTCAATATTATAAAATACAAATTATCAACGACTACGACGATTCTGAATGTCTAAAAAGTCTTTATTTTAGAATTATTGCATTAAAAACGTCTTTAGAAGAATTATAGGATTTATTTTAAAATTATTTAAAATTAAGGTAGTTCTATAGTTTTGTCGATTAGTTAGGATTTTGTTGAAAATTGGTACAGTCATTCTTTGATATGCCACGCATATGTGTACCAAATTTTAAGAGATTTCACAACGTAGAAATTGAGATATTTATATTTTTAAAAATTCCTATTTTCAGTTCTCTTCCATAAGAGCCCGTGTTAAATATATTGCGATTTTCAATTCTAAATATCTTCAATTCTAGATCGTGAACCTTCTTAAAATTTAGCATAGCTCATTACAATACTTCAAAGAAGCTTCCCTTAAAAATCCTAAAATTATGATTTTTCAAATTTTCATACATTCGTAGCAAATACAAGTGACCTTGGATGATCATGAATTTTGAGTATGTTGTTCTTGAAACAATTAGCAACAACTTTTCTTAATTGACTTAAGCTGAAAAACCACATGGTATGGAGATAAATTGAAATAAAAACTTTTTATTTGACTGTACTTATATAGAACTACCTTAAATATATAGAATTTTATATAGAACTAATTATAGCACGCTGCAGAAGAGCATAAGAAAATATTCAACTTGACCGAGGAGACATTCTTGAAAACAAGAAATCCCGAATCATCTCTTTTTATTCGTTCTGAAAATAAGAACGATCGAGAGAGGATTCACGTTAAAGATTCACGCTCTGGCGATTTTTTTTCTTTCCCCTTTTTTTCCATCTCCGCTACACGCGCTCATGTCCGCTTATGGTATCGCGGACCGGAAGCGTTCTTGGCGCTCTTGAAAAAGCCCTACGCCCGTGGTTGTTCGCGCGGCGTTCACTCGTCAGCCGGAAACGCGCTGCTCTCGCTGCTTCGAGCGTTGAAACGAATGAAAGAAAAAAAAGAGAGAAGAAAAAAAAACCACGCGGGCAAGCCGAGAGCGGGGAATAGACGCACACGATCTTCAGCACGATACGTTCTATGGGAAGTCTTACAAACTTGTCCTATGCACGCGCGTTTATTAGTGAACTTAAAAAAAAAGTAAGAATAAAAATATATAACGATCGGTATGTACAGAAAATATATGTTATGAATTTTCGTTATAATGGCATACAGCAGTTAAAAACTATTTAGTCGATGTCATTTGAGGGAAAATTAAAAATCGATCGATCTAAATTGTGATTTTTTTCGAATTCTAATTGGAATAAACATTAGAAATGTAATTAACCTTCAAATCGGAGAAATGATTTTTCGATTTGATAACAAGACTCACAGATAAAAATTCGTTTCCATCAACTATATATAACTTTAAAATGCGATGTTACTGCAGTGAGAATAAACATTTGGTAAAAAATTTAAAATCATGTTTTTGAATGTGGGGCCTCTATGAAATATAATAATAATTGATTTACTGTACTATTTTATGAATTTTTTAACAAAAAAAATTGGCAAAGTAGATATATATGTGGTCATTGACTCGAGAGGGACTCTCAATAATAAGATATTTTTGATGATTTGCTGGATAAAAAATAAGATTTTCATTTATACGGTAGAGTAAGATTTTATTAATTTATCATATCGTACATTGGGTTTTTTCGATCAAATTTCAATTTTTAGATGAATTTAGTTGACTAAGTTCAAGTACGTATTGTAAAATTATGATAATTGAATTTTTGGTCAAGAATTTCCAGCCGTCACGGTGTACAACCTACAAAAAAACTCGAGATTAAGAATTTTTCGTTATAACAAATAAAACGAAAAATTTTTGAAAGTGGGTTAATAAAGTATTCGTCCACTTGCAATAATATTTACACTGATTAAAATTTGCCTTAATGCTTGAAATACGTGATTGTCCGATGACGGTCAAATCGAAATTTTTATTTATGGTTTTTCTTACAATTTGACCAACAAATAAATATATTCCAATTAATCGAAAGTCAGATATACTTGCTGAATAATTTAAACATCGGGAAAAACTTTTTTGGCAGTTTTTTTAAATAATCTAATCAAAGCTGTTGTATTCAACAATATGTATATGAAATTTTATGAGACTTCTGTATTTATTGTTGAAAATTATAATTTGGAATACACACTGTCATGAGATGTCGCAGAAAAATGTGTGATTTTTATCAATAAATAGCTCGTGTCTTGCACACAGAGTGAAATTTCTTAAAATGAAATACGTATTACGCTAATTCTAAACAAAATTTACCGACAATCACTTCACTCGACAACTAATGCTTTAAGGAGTATAAAGTAAGCTTTCGTAGACGAGAAACAAATTGAAAGTTGAAGATGTCACACGTTATTTTTAGTATATATTGAAGAATTTGATAAGAGCGATAAAGTCAACAAAGGGTCACTTTTGGCGAAGTTTAACTGTATCGAAGAAAATACGTCACGTTTAATGTTAGCGTGAACGATGCCATAGATATCGCCGGGACAACAATTGGATCGTCGTACTTTTTGTGCGCCTCGATAACGCCGGCCGGTCGCTCTCCGTTTGTCGAAAAGTAAACTCGGTCATCGAATGAATGCGATTATTAAATACGCGAATCAATGAAAAGGCCGCGCGCTTAAATGTCAACGTTAAATTGCCCGTTCCGTTAATGACATGCCGAGTAAATAAAAGTTTGCGAAAAAAAGTCAGACTTTCCCTCATTGTGTGGAAGAATCAGGACTCCGAATTCTCAAGTACAATACTTATTTATTTATTTATTTATTTATTCGTATATTTATTTATTTATTTATTTACCGATTTTCCAGTTATTTCTTTATTTTTCCATCGCATTAAAAAAAAACAAAATAATGCTTTTATTTATTTCTTGCTTTTATTTGGATTTTTTGGGAAAAGTTACATCGTGATTGTTTTTTCTTTTTCCACGTTGGAAAGAATCGAGAATCCCGGAGCGTTACGTGCCGAAGCACTTAACTGTGTATGTACGTTAAAAAAGTCCGCTGGCAGGATTAACCGGCTAAAAGCGATAGCGAAGAGAGTCTCGCGCAGTCCGCGTTGCCTTGACTCCAATCGTATCGACGCTTCGCGCCGCGCACGTTTCGATAATGCCGGCCGGCCGGTATATTTGATACTGTCCAGCCGAACGAGTCTGATAATCGACCAAATGTTATAAAATGTTGCTATTATATTCGCTATATGTATGAAAATGATGGAAAAAAAATGGTGTGTCTTATATTTTTTTACGATTCGGTGATTTCGAACGACAAGACAAAAGGAACAAAATAATTATAGGAATTATCATTTTCTTTTTTCTTACGCTGAATATACGACCACTGTATAAATTTATCCCTGATTGATTTTAATATTTCAATGGGCCATCATTCGAATTTAGATTAAAAAAATCAAAAACTTGATTGAGTAATTTGATAAATATACGATGATGAATAATATTGTTTATCAATTAAAATAATAATAATGTTTAAGAAAATAATAAAAATAATAATGTTTATCAATTACGGTAATGAAGAATATAACCGAGTTTAAGTTAACAATTGTTATATGACTTAATAATAAATACACAAATTTGAACATTTTTTTAAATAAATTTTTTTTAGTTTTAAAATAACTCAAATGCAAGAAACATGAAGAATACATTGAGAGAAAGCAGCTAAGAGAAAAGTATGTCTTACTACATTAAAGTGACAACTGTACTGAGAATTATAGAACTATAAATATATTTCATTTAAATCCTGCTCTGAATGTATTTTTTTACTATCAGAGTGTATTTAATTCCAATCTAAATGTGCTTTCTCTCAATGTATCGAGGGCTTTGTAAATTAAATAAATCAAATTTTAAGCTTAAATTCTAAATTAATTCAAAAACTGTAAAAAACTTGAGTAAAATAATTAAGAATCCAGAGCTCAAGGACTGAGGTTGACGATTTATTGTCAGTACGTGTGTTTCGAGAAAATTGAATGTGTGTATACATTTATACAAACATTCTGCTAATACTAAAACACATAATTACTCGTATAAATGTATAAATTAGAAAAAGTCATTATAAAAATATATATTTTACAAAAAAATTTTATTAATCTTTTTATTTTCCATTTTTTTGTATTTAATTATTATAATTTATAGGTACATTAATAATAAAAATAAAACAAATAAAAATGATCAAAATCAATGGAAATTTAATAGGGAAATGTCCATCGAATGCCCTAAATTTCTTAACATGGGGAAAGAAATATTGGAAAATTTGAAGATAAACGTCACGCTTGTCGAAAAAAGTTAAATTTATTCTAAAAATATTGTACAGATGTTACGATGAATCTCAAAGCTGGGAGAACGTTACTTTTTCGTGCGTACAGTATTTATGTGTAAACGTGTATATAGAAACAAGGCTGCATTGGTAATTTTCTCAACCGTATACCGGCAGGCTGATATCTTATCAGCGACACTGTCTCCTCCCACATAAATTCTCTTCAACGTTCCCGCGTGTTCCATCATTCCGGAACTAATATTTCCTATTTTTATTTTTAGTATTTTTCTTCACTTGGTTTTTTGTTTCTCTCTAAAAATTTGTCGACATTTTATTTATCGTTTGGTATAAAATAAAAAATAATAAAATGGTCACCTTTCAAGACGGGATGAGTGCGTACGCAAATATTTTAGGAAAACTTTCTTATTCGCTCGCGAACAGTGTGCAGCGTAATCAAGTTTTTTTTAAGAACCTGTTGCCTCATCGTTTCTTCGCGTCGAGGCGAAAAAGAGACGAAAAAAAGCTTCGATCCTCGTTTTATTCTCCGTTCGGGAACTCTTGTTCTTTCGACGCGGACGGTAGTAAAAGCTGCCGGCGAGATAACCAAACCGATCGACTATAAAATTGAAATAGTATCGCGCAAGCTCGGAAAGACTGAATTGAAACTGTCGTACAGACATTCTGTGAAAAAAAACATATATTATACAATCCCGTTCAACAATTTTCTTTTACACGGACCGAATAATCAAAGTTGTCACCCATAAAACGCTTAGTCTCAATTGCTTTTTTATTGCTTGTATACTTGAGATTTTTTTAAAGAACGTATATAATCTCCGAATTACTATTGTCGGAGAAGTTAAAATAGTTTTAAAATAAAGACCATTTTCTTCGGTAAATTAATGTGAAAAAAAAACATTTTTTGCAGAAAAATAATTGATTGTAGTTTTTAAATGTTCTTTTTGTTTATTTTAATGATTTGATTAACTTTTGATTAGACAAGAGTCGATTAATTCCATCATTTGGTTTTTTATGTAAAGTTAAAGGTCAACGATTTATCTATTTCGGAGGTTTAATCGTTCAATTGATTTTATAATCACTTGTCATGTTTAAAAATCACTATACGAACGGTTAAATTATAAAAATACATTAAAATTATATAATGTTCAAATTTTCGAGATTTATTGTGTCATTTATTTGGTTTAGTTTATCAAATTTCATTTTTGGGATGGTGTCAGTTGGATAAGTGTGTTGTGAAATTGTGATAATTGAACTTCCGGTTAATCATCTTCGTAAGACACCGCGATATGATCTACAAAAAAAACCCGACTAAGAATTTTTCACTGACAAAAAAACCGGTCAACTTTGATAAAATTAAAAAAAATGGTTACATTGAGTGCTCGTCTGTACTTAAATGTTCATTGATTAAAATTGATCATATTACATGATTGAATTTTGCTTTAATATGATGTAAATTTATAGGCAGAAAAAAAATCCTGACTTAAAACAATTTTTAGGACAGACATTAAATTTTCACATAAATTTTCATAGTAAATTGTTACATATTTTTCTCTGTACGCCTGTGCATATAGAAAAAAATGTAACACTTTTAAAGTCGAGTAAAATCGAGAAAAATTCAATAAAAATAGCATCATTGTGTTTATTTTTTATGATTTTCCTACTCACTATCTTATAAAAAAATGTTATTTTAATATTGATATATTTATCTTACTAGTTACTTGATAGTAAATTTTAGAAATATCGTAAATATTTTTCCATGAAGGGAGATGACCCCTTTTTTGATACGATACACAGATATCGGGCCACCTTAAAGCTGTAAAAAAATTATCGGGGAAGTCACAGTGTAGAGAAGATTGCTCGAAAAAAACCCGCCCAGTTTTTTTTTTCTCGTCAAGGGACTGACCGATAAGGCTTCACTTAAATTTTGTCAACACAAAAATTTCTGATAAAGTTGCTCCTCAAAACGTTTTAGGCGAGAGTTTAAAAATATTTCATCGTTCATCGCAATATTCATGCCGGAGCAAAAAAATCGCGATCGTCGTTCATTATTCCTTTTTTCCTTCACCTTCATTTCGGTCTCTCGTGTTGCTTTGTTTTTGTTTATTCAAAGGTAAATTTCACGATCGATTGCACAAAACCGAAGTTGTTGAATTTCGCAGTCGTCGAGGTTCCAATTTTGTCGGAAGAGTTTAAACTTCGCTCATAATTTGTCACGTTTCGTAAACTACCGTAAATCGCTTTATAAACAAAATCAGCGATACCGCGCGCGACAATGCCCATTCCTCGAAACTTATTATTCCGCCAAGTCAACGGAATTCCGAGCGGAGTTCCAAAAGTTTGCATTTTGCTTCGTGTCGCAATATTTTTTTTTCACTTTTTAACGTAAAGCTAATCGACTCCTACTCTTAAAATAAAATTATTAACGGAATGAAAAATGTCGAAATTTTTTTAGTATACAACAACATGTGGAAGAAAAAATTTAATCAATCTGTAAAAATTGATCAAACAATAGAAATGTTGAAAATATATTTTCGTAGTAAAAATGTACAAGGTCATGTATAAATATAATTTTATGTAATAAAATATATGTAATATGTTATATTATATTACAATATATTTTATTACATATATTAATGTGTTTCAGAAGAATAGTTTTTTGAATTAATTTATACTTTTGAAAATTAGACACTGTTTTGAACGAATATGAAAGAGGTTTAACACAGTGAACTGTCGATTAACTCGATAAATTTTTCTTATTTGTTCGATGACCCCACTTTTTTATTGATATTGTTAATAATACCTCCCTAGGAACATCATATCAAAAATTCATATAATTTTTTAGTGTCTGCATGTGTCAATTGCTCAAATGAATACTCATACCCCATACGCGAAGTAAAATTACCGGGGAAATTTGTCATTTTCAAATGTATTTTTCTTCACAGAAAGTTTGGTAATCTATATAAATTTCGTGCTTATTGGATAGCTGATTTTATGTTCTATCGAATCGTTATATTTTCAGGCAATTCTCCAGACTTTTACATTTCGTTACAACCTCCTTAATGTTATTTTAATTATGTACATTTATTTTTGGAACGAGAAACAATTAAATACGGAAAAAGGGAAAGAAAATGAAACAAGGAAAAATAGTCAAGAACACATGAAAGACGGAAAAATAAGAAAAGCATCAATTAAATACGGAAAAACAGAAAAAAGAAAAAATGTACGTATAGATGAAAGAAAGGAAATAAGGTTCACGTTAAACACTTTTAAAATTGAATGTAAAAAAAAACAAAAATAGAAAATTTCTGCATTCTTCTTTGGATATTTAAGGTACATCTCTTTTTAAAACAGAATATTTACGTTTTGTAGGAATTACATACGAACATGTCTATACAAAAAAATATTGCAAGAAACATACGTTCTGACCATTTGAGAAAAGAAATTTTCACCATTTAGATCAGAAGATATATTTTTTCAAATTTTTTTTTTTGTACAAAATAAATTTCATGCATCAGAATTGTGCATCGTAGCTCGTATTATTCCATGACCAACATGTCCTTTTTCATCATTTTAACATTAAAAACTTGAGAAATAATCACTTATATCATTTATATTTTCAGTAAAATATAATTTTTTAACGTGACTTTACCGAGACAACTACCTTAAAATTGGAGAGATCAGTATTAAAAAAATATAAATTATCACAATAAAAATATTACAGTCATAAGAGCCTATATGCATAATAATTTCAAAATGAGAATTTCATAAATATCCTTTCCCAATAACTGGACGATAGAACCATAAGTAATTCCTTACATGGCTGCATGATATATTTTTTTTGTAACACCGTAAAAAATTAAACCTGAAAGTACAAAATTTCGGTTTCAAGGATTATTAAAGATAATTTTTGATTACACCGATTTCTCGGTTTCTGAATTCCGTGCTTTCTTTTTTTTTTTTTAATAAAACCAGACTTTTTCCGGTAACGAAGTGTCTCCGGTTACTCGAGTTTCTCGGGTTTCTCCATGGGGATCGTCGTCCGTTCCTGAAAGGTAACGGGGAGCGAGGGGAAGTCGCGACGAGGAGATCCCTCTATAGATGGCAAGAAAGGCGACACGCCGAGTTAATTCTTCTCTCTCCCTCTCATTTTTCTCCCATTCCACGTCTATTACAAGCTATCGCCATTATTCCCGATCATAGATATATTTATATAAATAAACGACCTTTTGAAATGTCTATAAATATACGAATCTCTTTTTTTTCCATATATAAACGCGGATATTCAAAATTTATACTATGTTTTACGAGGTTCGAAAGAATTTCGCCGTTTCCCATATACGGACACGACGTTCGCATTCATATTTTTCTCCAATTTCGGTGAATTGAATAAAAAAAATAAAAAAAGAAACGAAATTTCCGTTCAATCTTTTTTTTCTTCGTTTTATACGGGGGCGAAAAAAGCGTGACATAAAAGTAGGCGGATCTCAAAAAAGGAGAGAAAATTGAGGGGCCGGGGGGAAATACATAGACGAGAATTTCCCATCTTCACAGTCGAATGGCTGCGGGCTCAGTTAACTGAGAATTGGTCAGAGTGGGGAGATTCGAAGCGACGGCTTGCAGCAATAATGAGAAATATGTATATATATATACAATATATATATACATATATATTCGATGTATACAAACTTGGCGTTCTCTCGGATGAGTCGGAGGTTGTACACAGCGACGAGGACGTTAACCTTTTTTCGTGACTTCGAGCCATCCTTCGCACTCTCTGCAGAGAAATGTGTACAATATCCGTCGCTTCTCGAGCCGGTAACGAACTTTACATCTTCTCTGCCAAGCGCCGTCCCTCCCAGATATTTTTTTCGTTTCACTCGTTGGTAAACAACGAAACGTCAAAATACTCTGTCTTACCGACACACGGTCCACCGAAGGACCGAGCTTTTCCACTGCTTTCACACGTTGTGCCAAAACCAACTTTGATCAACGGTTAGTGGGACTTTTCTGCCTAACACAGTATTTGGTGTTCAATTCCAAATAAGATGCAAGGTTTTTTCATTCTCTATGTTCACTTGCAATTGGCATGCTTGGATAGTTAGATTCTGGACCTTTTAGAACCTTGTCGTTGGCTTAGTTTATTGGTACAAGTTGGTAAACGTTGGTCATTTGCACTGCATTTCACACGTTGAGCCAAAACCAACTTTGATCAACGGTTAGTGGGACTTTTCTGCCTAACACAGTATTTGGTGTTCAATTGTAAATAAGATGCAATATTTTTTCATTCTCTATGTTCACTCGCAATTGGCACGCTTGGATAGTTTGATTCTGAACCTTTTAGAATCTTGTCGTTGGCTTAGTTTATTGGTACAAGT
>JAPYYW010005169.1:0-10518 GCA_030522545.1 Cremastinae sp. A BG-2022a
TGCGAAACGTATCAAAGAATGGCTGTACCAATTTTCAATAAATTCCTAAATAATCGATAAAACTATAGAACTACCTTAAAGAATCGAAAATAGGAAAATTTCAAAATTTCAAACGGTGATATCTTTTCGTGTCCTTGAAGATATCGACTTCATAATAAAGTTAATGCGCTCTATCTCGATGAATCGATCAGAGGCCTCATGTCTTTTTTAATATAGACTAGGTTAAATTTTGTTACAAAATTATCAATAGTTAACTAAACTTATAACTATACTTTAGAGAGGGCACATTGATTTATTTCTTAAATGAAGTTTTCCGAAAAATTGAGCAATTGCACTCTTTTTTAATTTTATCACCGGTTTCTAAAATGCATTTTCTATATAATTTTCACCACTGAAAAACCATTCAAAACGTTTATAAAGTGAATCGGCTCATAAATTTCATTTTATTTTATTATTATTCGAGTTTATTGCGTTTGGCGCTTAAAATTTTGACGTTCGTTAACGTTTAAAATTTCATAGCCTCTTGTATGATACGCGATTGTTTTGGGATCAGCCGCGCGCGAGCGAAAGACTTCATGTGTGGGTATCCGTGAATCTTGCGCCCGGGATGGCAACAATCAATTGCGTCGATCCTCGCATCATGTCAATTTTCAACGGATTTTGATCGCGCAAAATGCAATCGTCTCCGCTGAAACTCCTCTCTATGCACTGAACGGCGTGGATAGAGGTTGAGACACACCCTGTATTACTCGAGTTTATTGTGTTTGGCACTTAAAATTTTGACGTTCGTCAACGTTTAAAATTTCAGAGCCTCTTGTATGATACGCGATTGTTTTGGGATCAGCCGCGCGGTTAGAGAATCACAGATCACAAACTTGAACGTTTCCACTTTTACACTTGCTACTTCAATATGATCCTCCTTCAAGGTGATCCTCGTTTCACGTCAATTTTCTACGGATATCGATTGCGCAAAGTGCAATCTTCTCCGCTGAAACTTCTCCTCTCTTTGCACCTAATGGCGTGAATAGAGGTGGAGACACACCCTGTATGCCTCGTGCTTCTCTTTCGTAAGTGCAATCGAGTTATCTCAGTTTGTTATTCGTTTTCTCGCATATACGATCGAGTTTTGTGTTTCCGGATTATCTATCTCTCGTACGTACGATCGAGTCCCGCGCTTCCTAATTACCTGCCTCTTGTGCGTACGATCGAGTCATACATTCCGATTATCGTTCCTCTCGTACGTACGATCGAGTTTCGTCTCTCTCCAGTTATCGGTCGCCTACGCCCTTCAGGCTGAAAAGGAAATTTGAACATGAATTAATCCCGTATAAAATTCTTAATATATTTCCTCAAGTTGAACCCCGCGGGCTGCGTATTTTCCTTTGTTGGACAGCCGGGCCTGCTCGCGCCGATTCTCTCTCGCGAGCCTCGAGTCGCCGGCAACTGTGTTTTCTCTCGCGCTCTCTCGGACCCGCGGGACGAGCGTTTCTACTTTTGCCTGCTGCCGGACGATTCGGCTTCGCAGCGCGTGTCTCTCTCGCATCAACCGCGGCGCGTAAACATTTCCTTCGTTCCCTGGCTATTATTATTCCTTCTTCGCGTAAAATTCTGTTCTGTTCGAAGGCGTACCTCGGCCATCTTGATACCGTTATCATTTCTTTCTTTCCATTTTCGCTGTCGATTCATGAATTACAAATCATGATTCTTTTGTAAATTTTGAATGTTAGGGCGAGCATTCTGACCTGTTGTAAGGAGCGGACCCTTGAGTCGGGTACGATTATTTTGCCTACGGTAGACCAACTTGCCCGCGGGAATGTTGTCTCCCATGCCGGCCCGCATACGCGAGCGAGTCCCCTTGTTATCTCAGCTATGAGTTCCCTGGACGACCGGAGTTGCCTCTTGCCTCTCCGCGGTCGATAATAGGAGCAAAATTTTGCGAGTCGGGTGTGGAGATCCGAAAGTGACAGAATTGCCTTCTACCGTACCGTTCATCTTCCCTGGTTCTCGCGTCCTTATTTACCATTCCTAAGTAAATTTCGTACCGCGACTCTAGTTACCTCTACCTTTGCTCTACCTTTGCTCGGTCTGAGACCCGGCCATGAAATTTCACATGAGCCGCGTGCCGTTCCAGGCCTACTGGTCCGTTCTGCCTAAGAATTTTGTAAGCTCGTCGCGGATTACCCACGAGGTTGGATACTGTCTTTAATTCTACCGCCTCGAAGAAACTTGCAATCACATTGCTGTATCTATTCTTCTTCCGGTCATTAAAATTGTGATTCTCGAGGTATTTCGGTCTTCCTTCATTTTTTTTGCTCCTAACTATCGAAATTCCCTGCTTGCGTTAATCTATCACTGTGACTATCATCTGGGGGCTCATGTGACTTCGCGCTCACCTCCGGACCGCTCTCTTTACCATACGGAGCTGAGCTACCTGAGGGGGATGCTGGAGCGAGTGAGGTAAATTCATCGGAGAGGCGTAATACTTTCCCTATTTCCCTACGTCGGATTTTATCCGGTGGTATCGACACGATACTTGGCGCCCGACCTCCTCTCCGTACCCAACTCGGCGTTTTATTGAGCGTTTTCCCAGTCTCGCAGGAAAATGACGTCACAATATATTATAATGACATCGCTATTTTGGCCATACGAAAATATGGCCAAAATTTCAGAATGAGTGAGAAAGAAGAATCGACGGGCAGCGCGTAAACATAGCGCACAGCAGAGCATAACCATCGTGAAGTAGAAGCTCACGCGCTGACAGACCGTAGCGCGAGAGAGACACGAATAGGGCGAACTGGTGGGGGCGCACTAGCCCTAGAAAGGAGCATGGGGTTTTCCCGGCTCACTGGAAGCTTCTTCGAGGAAGTCTTCAGAGGCGGAGAAATTTTTAAATTTTGCTCCGATCCCTCATGTTCGTCACTGCATTTGAGCAGTATAAGAAGCAGTATGCGACCCACGAAACATCAAACAATTCCCGGTCTCACTTGAGAACTCAACTTCTTTCCTAAAAGCAGAAAGGTATCGACCGAACGGTGGTTATGCTCATAGCCCTGCTCTATGCTTCCCTTTTGATTAAATAATTTTTTCGCAATTAATTAATAATAATTTCCTTTCCCAAGAGCAGAAAGGTATTGGCCAGACGATGGTTATGCCCAGGGATGGGCAGAGCTCGATACTTTTCTGAGAAATGAAAATTTTTGAATGGGTGATGCTAATTTCATCAATGAGGCAATAAAGATTATCTGTTGAAAAATGTTCGTTTCTCAGAAAAGTATCGAGCTCTGCCCATCCCTGGTTATGCCCATTGCCCTGCCCTATGCTTCCCTTTTGATTAAATCATTTTTCCTCAAATAAATAATAATAATTTCCTTTCCTAAAAGCAGAAAAGAATTTATTTTTTATAGATCCGGCGCGTGTGTGCGCCAGTGTGTGGGAGCGGGAGTCGTGGAGTGGCGCCGGAAGGCCGAAATGGCGGCGCGCTCTGGCTTCCAGCTCCTCCCCTCCACTACCTGAGTTCGAGCTCGACGGGTTCTCCGTACGGGAGAGTACGCTACGGACCCGGGAAATCTGTCGGTGGCGACGTAAAGTGGGTCCAGGGCAACCGAGAGCGTGCCTGAAAAGATGGCGCCTCCTACAGCTAGCGAGATCCCTATTTCTCGGGAAAGCCGAACGAGGCTTCGGGAGGATCGGCGAGCAGAGCTGGACCACGAGCAAGGACACACCAGTTGCTGATAAGGACGGGCGGAGATTTATCGACGCGGAATTTAAATTTCGCAAGCGACCGTCGCGGAGAACGAGAGGAGTTTTAGAAAAATTGGGCGCGCGCAGCTCGCGTGAGTAAGCAACCCAATCAAATTTAAAATTTTGGAAAATCGAGAGATTTTGCCGGTATCACGAGCTCGGGAGAACACAGCGAAAGAGCTATGATGAAATTGTGCTTCTGAGAAGACGTCCTGGGGATTTATCTCTGCATATCTCGTTGCTGCCTTTTCCTGCTATATGTACCGGAGGACGACCTTTTGGGGAACTTTTCATCATCGGGGTCTGGCCTTTCTTTTTGTTTTCTCTCTCGTGGATCCTCGACGCTGCAGAATCGGTAAGTCCTCAAGACCATGTATTATCTGTAATTTAACCTCCACTGAAGGGGAATCCTCGGGGTTGGCCATGTCGCGGTATCAATGTCTTGCTTTATTTTGCCTGAGGCACGTTAGTTTAGATAGCGTTAAGTTTCTCGTGGAATAAAAATGGGGTTTCGTGAATTGCGGGTCGCGTTTTCATTCCGCGGAGCTGCTCCCGTTAATCGAGCGAGGCTTATCGTTTATTTTATTAATTATTTTCTTTCGAGTTATTTGAGTTTTTCTGTAGTTTGGTTGGCAGATCCGAGAATCCCCTCCCAGATTACGAACTTGTCGATATTTTGTATTTTATGTCGCAATCTCCGAATCTT
Source organism: Cremastinae sp. A BG-2022a (assembly GCA_030522545.1). NCBI lineage: Eukaryota > Metazoa > Arthropoda > Insecta > Hymenoptera > Ichneumonidae > Cremastinae sp. A BG-2022a. The sequence continues at coordinate 4,448 of JAPYYW010005169.1, forward strand.
TCCTCTCTCTCGCGTTCGCGATTTATTAGTTCTTTCGTAATTTCGGGCAAATTTATTTTATATCGAGTCGCCTTTTTTTGAACTACCTTTATGTGAAAACTCATCGCAGTATTATTATTTTGGCATCTGATTTTGTAATTTTGATTACGCTTGATTTCATAATTAAATTCGTCTTATAAAATTTGTTTCGGTATTATTTTATTTCGTTCTCAAACGGGTCTAAGGTTAAAATTCCGGATTCGAGTAATTTTCTGGTTGTCGAATGAATACACTAGCGCTGTCTCTCTTGTTTCACCTTGCGCTCTCTCGCTCCCGGGCGATGAGAGCCTACCCATTTCCCGCTGGCCGTTCTTATCGTTCTATTGCTAGTCGATAAATCGTATTTTACGAATCGAATTCGAATTTGTTAATTAACAAGTTGGTTATAGCGAAACAAAAAGTTTTTTGCACTTCGGAAATACGAATTTTTGTAATCATTTAAAAACTCGTCCCTTACAATCAGGGTTGTCCAAATTTGGTATCGATCGATATTCGACACTTGTTACTTTTGTATCGAGTAACTGCTCCTTTTCAGTTACTTCGATACTATAGTAACGAGGACCGACTATACTCCGATAAAATTGTAATAAATAACTGCATGGTCTCGCTATTTCGATGGATAGTTATCGAGCAACAAAAAAATTTCGCTACCTCGATACTGAAATAACGAAGATGTTCCGTTGCTCGATACTATGGTATCGAAGTAGCGAAATTTTTCCGATGCTCGATACTGTGGCATCAAAGAACTCAGATTTTCCAGTTACTTCGATAGAAATGTATCGGCTATCTGAAAAATTTCGTTACTTCAATACATGACTATCGAGCAGCTAGCGACCAGCGTTACTTCCTCATGAAACTATCGAAGAGGCTCGATACATTTCCGAGAAATCATGAGGAAAATATTCAGAGCTCGATACATTTTACAACGGATATCCATGAAATTTCGGTCTTTCAATACTTCTGTAGGTAGATATAGAGGGGCGCGATACTTTTGGCACCCATAAGATGTTACATCGATATTCTATATTATAAATTTATTAAAATTAATTTATTTAAAAAAATACATCAAATATATTTTCATATTTTTAAATGATTGATTATTTATGAATCCCTACCTTATGCACAGTATTTAGAAATGCGTTTTAAAGGGGGAAATTAGTTTTTTTCGTTATAGAAAAATCTACTACAGTATCTTCCACCAATTCGAATGGGTTCTTAAAAGTTGGTTCTTTCGTACCAAAATTAAAACTGACTAAAAAAAATTAACAGCTGCCTATTTTATTTAAGTGCTCAGAAAAGCGCTAATTATTAATCAGATCGGCTTATACACAAATTTCCCTTTACAAAAGCAATTTCTGAGTGCTGTGCATTAAGTCAGCATCTGTCAAAAATGTCTTAGCAAATTTTAATCTTGTTTCGAAGGAATCGATTGTGATAAACGCATTCGAATGAGCAGGAGATAATGTAGATTTTTTTAGTATCGAAAAGAAATAATTTCCCACTTTAAGGGGGTATTCTAGTGTAGAAGCATGGATTTCACCCGGTTTTTGAAGCGTTGTACAAAGGAAACAAATAATATTTTTACTATCCATTTTTTTATCATTTGTTTATTGATGTTTATTATTACTTACAAAAATTAACCAACAAAAATTAAAATTGACAAAGTTATGAGTAGTCAAAGTGGGGGGTCCAAAAAAAAGAGGGTGTCCTGGCGTGCATTATTTCAATCCTCCTGGTTATCTGAAAAATAAAAAACAGACGAATTCTTAATTATTATAGATGCTGCTATCATATGACCCTTGGACAAGTTAAAAAAAATTTTTTTACAAAATGGCGGTTGTTTGAAAAAACAATTTTTTTTTGCATATTTAACATTTTTTAATGGCAATAACCTTGTCTCGAAGGAATCAAATCTTAAGAATGCATTCGAATAGGCAGGAGAGACCGTAGATTATTAAATATAAAAAATATATTTTCTCCCTTTAAAACGCATTTCTAAAAACTGTGCTCAAAATAAAAAAACTGCCAATTTTTTCTTGGCATGTCTTAATTTTGGTTCGCATAAATCGAATCTTCAGAATGCATTTAAATAGATAGAGTAGCCTTTAGATTTTTAACAATAGAAAAATAACTAGTTTTTCGATGGACAGTGCATCACTGAGCTCTCTGCAGAAAGTAACGAGCTGTTAAGTTTTTCTCAGCAAGTTTTAACCTTGTTACGACATAATCGGCTCTTAAAAACGCATTTAATTAGGCAGGAGAGACTATAGGTTTTTTTATATCGAAAAAAAGATTTCACCATTTAACACGCATTTGCGAGTACTTTGGATAATTTCGGGAGCTCTTAATTTTTTCTTAGCATGTTTTAACCTTTTTTCAAAGTAACTGACTCTTAAGACCGCATTCGAATAGGCAGGAGAGAGTGCAGAATTTTTTCGACGCACAGTGCATCTCTGAACTCTCTGCATAAAGTCGGGAGCTATCAATTTATTCCTAATAAGTTTTAAGTTTATTTCGAAGAAATCGACTTTTATGAAATACGACGAGATCCCCGTCGCAAATACAATGGCGCAAGAGAAATTCTCGCTCACTCGTTGGGCTACTGAAATAAGGAAGAAAGAAAAAGAAGGAAAAGGGGAAAAATAAGTCATTTTGATAGTACTCGAGATTTACTAAAAATAAATAACAACGATTGAATTAATGAAAAACCTCGATAAAAACTAGAATAATACAGAAAATTAAAGAAGAGTAACGCGACGCTCGGTCGCCTCTTTACGCGAGCGTTCTCGCTTCCCAAAATTTACAAAAACGAAATAAATGTTGTCTGGCTTCAGCTATTCTTACGGCATAACTGCCCTTCTCAAAAGAAATTCTCAAATAATAATTTACACTCGCCCCCGAAGGAGGACTTTGTCTTTTTCCTCAGACTACTAAAAATGGAGGGGGGGAGGGTATTGCGAAACAATGTTTTTTGTTACGGGGAACTACCTAAATGTGACTCTACAATGAAAGAAAATGGCAGACGGCCGGCGAAAGCGCGAGTCTTCCGAGGAACCCCGTCCTCGAAAACCTTACAAATTTTTCCGAGCACTCACACGTTCGCCCTTCTACATACCCGCGCACCGAAGTACTCGAGAAAATTGCACCTTCCGAATAAATAATTTACCGAGTCGTCCCCGGGACGGCTCGCCCAATACAAAATAATTAAACGTACTTGCGGGCACGTGGTCGCTGGCTACATACACTGAACTGAGAGAGAGAGAGAGCACTCACCCGAAAATCCGGAATCACAAAAGGGAAAATGAAGAAATAAACGCCTTCCCCGTTGTCGTTCTCCACTTCTCTTGCTCTCGTCGCTTGATTTTCAGTACAATTTCTCAATAATCCGCTCGTTTTCTTCTCCGTGCGTCGGTGGTTCGCCGTAGAGTGGTGAGAAAGAAAGCCGTCGTCCTTCCTGTGGTCCCCTATGGCGTCGCTGTGAGCGTGTCCCGCGCTTTCCGCAGCCTTTGATTCGCTCCACGCTCGAGCTAATTTGAATTATTCTCGCGGGTTGACTCCGGACGCGAGTCAATAATCGCTCGCGCCGGTTGGCTGCATCGACTCGCCTCAGTATCTGCGATCATGGGCACCCTAACCTCACTTGTTATGTGAGGTCAGGGGCCGCGGTAAATCTCAGGGACAGTAATAGTGCGACACCAGTGGTGAATTTCCTTCTCGGTCGATGGGACGACGGAGTGCGGTAATTGACGACGATAGGAGCTTCGTTCTCGACAGGCAGGTACACAGGAATCCCCGGCGACACCTCCTCGAATTTCTCCGCTGCGAGGTGAGACGACTCTCCATGGGCCTACTCGCAACTCGCTGCACTTTTCCCAGGTCTCAGGAAGAACAGCTATTCTCGCCTCCCACCCGGGAAGCGCCAGGTAAGCGTTCCAATTTTTATTCCGTGTCCTTGGACCTCGGCCATAATTCTCTTGGCCACCTTTTCAGATTGATGCTCCGTTGACCCACTCCGGGCTGGGTGAGAAGGCTCTTCACTGGGCTGCTGGGAGGCTGGATCTTCTTCGTCGGATCACTGCGACGAGGGAGGAACGATGGAGGAGAAAATCCGTGCAGCAAGGGCCGCGTAAAGAGGGAAGGCGAAGGATTGGGTCTTCGCAGAGGGGACTGCGAAGGAAGAAGTTCTCTCTCACGCAAGTGTTTTACGCTTAATTCTAGATATAATTAATAATAATTAATAATAATGAATAAATGTGAATTAAATATTTCAAAATAACGTTTATTTCTATGTTTCAGCTGTGGCGGACCTCCGGCGAGACACCAAGGGAGAAATTCTATGACTTAACGTCACAGAACGTATTCGAATAAAAAGAGTAGCTTGTAGATTTTTTTATCGAAAGAAACTAATTTTCTGATGCACAGAGCATTTCTGAGCACTGTGCATAAAATAGGAAGCTGACAATTTTTGTTCAGCAAGATTGAACTTTGCTTTGATGGAACCGACTCTTAAGAATGCATTTAAATAGGCAGGAGCGATGGTAAATTTTCTTATATCGAAAAAAACTGGTTTCCCTCTTAAGGTGGTTGGTCTGTGACAGTCAAATCCAAAAGTTTCTCCCGTTTTGATGACGTTTTTCTGACGTTCACAGTGATTTGCGAGATTAAGTTTATGAAGAAAAGTTGTTGCAAATTTATTAAAGAACAACATAAGCCCAAGGTTATCCAAGGTCATGAATACCAGATATACTTGATAAATAATTAACAATTTTTTTACGAGAGATTTTTCTGAAAAATGAAACAAAGCTTCTTCTATGTTATATAAAACTCTCTGCAAAATTTTAAGAGACTTTTATTGATGAAAATTGTAGTTTTAAGGTGATATGGTCATGGTATCGTTTATTACATATTTTGTTAAAATTTTTCATAAACTTTCTTTATCGTCGTATGTATATGTATTTCAATTTTTAGAAGGTTTTACCATGCGGAAGTCGAGATATTTATTGGTAAAAATTACATTTTTTTGCATTCTTCCATAAGAACGCGTGTTAAATATTGCGATCTTCAACAATAAATATCTTAACTTCTACGTGGTGAAGCTTTCTAAAATTTTGCATAGATTTTTTTACAATATCGAAGAAGCTTTGTTTGGTTTTTTTCTTACATGAGTTTTTTTTTAAATTTTGATAATTACATATCAGACACACGTCACCTTGGATGACTTTGTATTTCGAGTATGTTGTTCTTTAGCCAATTTGCAACAACTTTTCTTAATGAACTTTTACTCGCAAACCACTTTGTGCTACGACCATATCACCTTAATACGCGCTCTTATGGAGAGTGTACAAAAAAATGTGATATTTTTCATTAAATATCTCGACTTTTATACGGTGAAACTTTATAAAATTTGGTGCACATAGTATATGACCTTAAAGAATGTTTATGCAAAATTTTAACGAAATCTGTCGATGCTCATTTTACCGACCAATCACCTTATAACGCATTTGTAAGCACTGTGCATAAAGTAGGGAGCTGTCATTTTTTTCTTAGCAAGTTTTAATCTTACCGTTAAAGAATGGACTCTTAAGAACGCATTCGAACAGGCAGAAGAGACTGCAGATTTTTTATATCGAAAAATACTAATGTCCCGTTTTAAAACGCCTTTATGAGTACTGCACATAAAGTAGGGAGCTGTCAATTTTTTCTTATCAAACGAATTGACCTTTAAGAACGCATTTGAATACGTAGAGTAGCCCTTAGATTTTTTACAAAGATAAAAAAACACACTTTTCGATAAACTGATAATTCCAGGTCGTTCTTTTTTGTGTTTTATGCTGAAGGTAGTTGACTGTTCTATCGGTACAGTCAAATGAAAAGTTTTTATTTCAATTTATCTCCATACCATGTGGTTTTTGAGCTTAACCCTTTAACGCCCAGAATCCACTCTGCACAAGTCCTCTGTTCGACGGGATTTTTCAGTATGAAATCGATACGGAAAAAAATCCTGAAATACCTTCTCGACTATTTTCGATATC
>JAPYYW010005173.1:0-10160 GCA_030522545.1 Cremastinae sp. A BG-2022a
TATTTAACACGTGCTCTTATGGGAGACTGCAGAAAATAGTGATTTTTGACAATAAATATCTCGAGTTCTACGTAGTGAAACCTCTTAAAATGTAATATATGATTGCATATTGTATCAAATAAGGTTTTTGCAAATTTTTAACAAAATCCTAAGAAAACGATTTTTTGATAGAACTACCTTAAGTGGAGATATCTATTCGTGTCCTCGACGAAATCAACTTTATAATGGATAATTATTGAAAATTTTTGCAAGATAAAATGAATGATTCAAACATCAAGGTAATTATTTCCAAAGCAGCACACATTGAATTTTTTTTACTGGGTAGAAATTAGCCAGTATTATAAAAAGCTGTACCAAATTTCAAGAAGTTCTACTTCTTAGAAGTCAAGATATCAAGATTTGATATGATTGCACTATTCAACACGTACTCTTATGGAAGAGTAGAAAAATAGGTGATTTTCGATAATGAATATCTCGAATTCTATGCAGAGAAACGTCTCAAAATTTAACACACATATGCATATGGCATCAAAGATTACTACCTTAAATCAATAAAAATTAGTTGCCAACTTGACAACTCATATATGACAGTCAAAGTACGGGATTTGGATTTGGTGCCGGATGTATTAAAAAATGTTGGAACGCTTTTGAATTTTTGTTTATTCAATAGTGCGTATATCACAAATAAGATGGGATCACGTGCGAATATCGTATGAGCCCAAATAGTATACAGATCCCTAGTGTAAATATAATGTACTTTTCCATACGTATATACTTTTATCATGTAATTGTATATTAATAATATATAAGATCGCGTTACAACTATATAACAATTTTGAGTGTCGTGCAAAATTGTTCACTCGTTTCGCGACGTTCGACCCTTGTCGAAAGTCGTTTTGTAATTTTCTTCGCTCATTTTTCCTTTATTATCGCACGTAGAACGCGCGTGATGAATATTACACCTGTAACCGTCATTTTCAAATCACGAGTTCGCGAATTTCTCCACGATCTCACATTTCGTCCCAACGTTTCGTTAGGCTTTATGCAAGAACTATTTCTGTCGAATAAAGTAAACGTTCCAATAGTTGGATATTTTTGTAATATAATTTATATTTTTCAATGATTTTTTATCTCTCGATGATGTATGAGTTTTTTTTCTCATTTTTTTCTGTTTTTTTTTCTCGTACAAAGAGATGAATCTTTCGTAGCATATTCTATTATGCTGTTTAAAGTAGTTCGATGATTATTGGCTGTCCAAGATTTCACGATGAAATTTGGTGTACGTTGAAATTAATATATTACTTGACTTGTATTCAAATTTTAATATCATTCACCGTCTAGAAAACGAGATATTAATTCTTAAAAATCGAAAGTTTTTAGTAGTTCCCGTTAAGTGTAATGCTAAAAGATGTAATTTTCAAAGACAAATATCTCAATTTCCAGACGGTGAAACATCCTCAAATTTTCCACACCTTCTAATACAACACCAAAGAAATCTTAACGAGAAATCTTAAATTGTCTTGGGAAAAAATTTAGTTGATAAATTTACCTTTATGATACATGTTTAACCTAAAAGTCTGAACGCGCCCATCATCGAACTACCTTAATTGTTGGAATATTTTCGTATTGGAACATTTACTACGAATACAATTTTAAATTAAGACTCAAGATGAGGTTTAAATCGCTAAAATGTCAGATAATAATTTGATACATTTCTCCGAAGTAAAATACCTAGAAATTCATGAAACCTGATACGATTGCTACAAAAAAATATAATTATAGTTAAATACATATTTAATTGTAATGAAAATATAATATAAATTGAAATATTACAAATAATGTTGAAACGTTTAGTTTACGAAAATTATTGTTTTCTAATGAACACGAGCTCGTATGGATAAATTGAAATTTTGCCAAAACGTATATATTAAAATAAAGCAAGGAATTAACACCGAGCTCTTATCTTCCAATTATTAATTTTTATTCATTAGAAACAATCTCAACCAACTTTCAAATGATAATAATGTTATGCGTAGATGTAAACTAAACGTCTTTTACAATAAAATATAGTTCAAAGTTCATGCTTGATCGAGTTTCTTGACCATAACAATAAATTTCACATTTATTATTGTGAAAGCAGGTTTTTCTTCCAACCAAAATATATATTTTTTAAATACATAAAATTCGAGATAAATATTCTCATGAAACTATATCAACTGTTGATAAAATGATAAAATATTACCACAAGTATCAACGATGGAACGTTGAAAAAAGAGGGAAATTTTTGAATATTTAAAAAATAAAAGTAAAGCGGAAATACCCATATAGACGTCCAACTATCGCAACGTTTACCTCGCACGCTATTATTATTGTTATAACCGTTTTCCGCGAGACGACGCGTCGTCTGCCAGGCGTTATTGTTTTTCGACCTTTCCGCCAGTCCGTCCAAGCGTACCCGTCGCGTTTATCCCTCGAGCCTCTGCTTCGTACATAAAGCACACACTCTTAAGATGATGCCGTAGATGTACCACGTGACACGTGAGTGCGAGAGAGATAACCGCAAAACGCGATTCGCTAAAACATGCAAATTATTGATATTTCATCAAAATCCAAAGATCAGCCCATTTTTGCCATAAACCTTGATGGACTGAACAAATATTATTCTTATTGACAAAGAATTGAAGATGTTTGAACCAATCGCGTTTTCCAAGTGACTGTAGGATCTGCGGCATCATCTTAACGGATAAATTTTCGAAAATGAAACAGCCCACATTTTCCGTAACGTCGAACATCCGCCATATATATATATATATTTCATATAGAATATATCAGAGTTTTACGTCGCAGAGTCGCAGAGAGGAAATTAATATTAATGATTGCCATAAAAGCGAGAAGATGATCGTTGCGTTTCGTTTCACACATTTCTTTCCATCTTTCGTTTCTTTCCACGGTGCAACGTAAAAGCGTCCAATTATCGTTTTTCACAGCTACAAGTTGTTCCGAAAAGGCGCATAAAAACAATAATTGGACAGTTTTTTGCTCCGTACCGATTGTACTTTTCCGGCGAGGCGAAAAAATATTCTCACCGCGCGCCCCCTTTGCTTTCTCGTCAGAGTGAAAAACAGTGCGGCACGCGCTTATCGTATAATATTATCGACGAGTTGTAAAAGAAAGTATCGAGGGAAAAGAGTGAGTTTAGGCGTCGAATCGTTGTACAATGCGTGACAAAGCTCTCGCTCATGTTTTATTTCGTGAAAAATCAATTTTTTTTCGAATTCGAACACGTTTCCAATCGCAAAAAGCCTCACGCGTGTCCGCTCAACTTCCGTCATCTTCATTCAACAACGATCGAAATAAGAAATTTTATTTACACTGGCGAGCGTCGCAGTTGTGATAATTGCTCTCTACACTAAAACCTTCCATAAGTCATACTCTCATAAGTCATATACAGTCGACGCTCTCACCTGTGAACCTCTCATTTATTAACATGCCGTAGATGTACATACCACGTGACACGAAACGCGATTCGCTCAAACATGCAAATTATTGATATTTCATAAAAATCCAAAGATCAGCCCATTTTTGCCACTAACCTACATGGGCTAAACAAATATTATTCTCATTGACAAAGAATTAAAGAAGTTTGAACCAATCGCGTTTTACAAGTGTCCGGGATCTGCGGCATCGTCTTAACTTGCGGCATTCCTACTCCTGACTTCTCCCGAACCAATCAAATTTCGCTACCAATGAAATTTTGGCGCGCTAATTTAATAATGTATGCTTGTAACCATATAAGGCAAGGCGCCATATTGATTACCGCGCTTGCGCATATGATGAAAAGGCTTGTGGTAGGATTTAGGGGAAAGTTAACAGATAAGAGCGAAGGGAGGGCACGAGCAGTTCACAGGTGAGAGCGTCGACTGTATCTCTCATAAGTCTTACAGTCGAACCTCATTATAACGAACCTCGTTACAATGAACCCTCGTTATAACGAACGGCGTAACCTCGCTACAGCGAACGACGCGATCCCCCACTTTTTATGCTTTTGTCCTCTGTGACCAATCGAACAATGGTTCGTCCCCTACAATTCGGTAAGAGTAGGGATAGAGGGAGAGAGTTCGTTATAACGAAGTTCTCTGGCCCAAACCGTTCGTTATAATGAGGTTAGACTGTATTTCGAACCTTTCATTTCTCATATTTTCTCCGACGATTCTGTCCCCTCTACCAATGTAAATCTAATGTATTGCGATTGTACGCATGCGTACATCTCACAGCGCATGCGTAGTGAGTTTTTGGAACTTCAGTGGGGGAAAAGGGGAAATATGACTTATGAGAGGTTTCTCCGTCCTAACTGTATGACTTATGGCAGGTTTTAGTGTATTTCGCTTTTTTTTTCTTTCTCTCTCTTTCTCCGTTTCTCGCGGAGAACACATTTATGCTGCTTTTAGTACTTACCGTTATGAATCTTCTTTGTGTTCTCTCTTATCGTAATTCATGGATATCGTTACGTTTTATACATTTAATCTTATCGTTATTATTTTACGAAATTCGGGTGCGACTTTTTAGTATTATTTCAGCTTTTTGCTCTTGGACTCCGAGCCGAGAGGGTCGAAGAGAGAAATTGTGCCAATTCCACTTATCGCCCACGAAGCCTTTGTCCTATCCTTTTACGAGTTCCACTTGTCGCCCGCAAAGCCCTTTTCCCATCTCTATTGTTTTTGGGGTCGTTGTGAGCGTTTCGGGCGACAAGTGGAACGCGCACTTTTTATTACATTGGTTTTGGGTCTTTGTAAACATTTTGGACGATAAGTGGAACGCGCCAACGCTCGCGAAATAGTCCCCCGGCTCTCTGCTCGTTTTCGACGTCCTTGAATTTTTTTTTCTTTGTTCGCTCGTCACGCAAATAATTTAGCATCGATTTTTCAAAAACATTCCTCGCCTTGCGTTTATCGTTTTTCGAATCGTTTTTTTTTGTTCTACTTGAAAAAAAATAAAATCCGGACTGAAGCGAGCTTCGGTCGAAAAAAAAAAATAATAAATCGGCGTATCGATAATAAATAATTTGAATTCGGCTAAAAAATCGGTACCGCGACAACGTCTCGATGCAAAACTAGAAATTCGATTACTGAGCTATACCCACGACTCCCTATGCTGTGATGTAAAATTTGTAAACATTATTATAGCCCAAAAACTCTAACAACGATTAAAGCTATACTCTGTCATAAATTAATAACAAATTTATAATCGATATTAAACTACACATTTTGCGATTATCCTCGCTAGTAAGTAAAACCGGATGAGTTTTAGTGATAGAAACGACAAATGGAAATTTTCATTTTCCAAAAGCACCAAATGACCTTTTTTTAATTATTGCTGTAAGCGATCTCAGTCTCAAATGAAAAAGTTCATCCTCTCTTCGAAACTTATCGAATTTTCTATAAAAATAGTTTTAACGAGTGTTAAGGAGGAATTGGAAAGGTAGTCTCTCACAAAAATGATTTTTTTTCATGAAAAATTGATGAATATTAGACTTCATTTTTTTGCTATAAATATTTCATTTTTTCGTCGCTAGTCTGTACGTCAATTAATTAAGTTAATTGATAAAAAATTAATTAAATTATCGAATGAAATAAGAAATAAATAAAATTAATTAAAGCATAGTTTTCATATAATTTTGAGTATTAGCATTGTTTCAATAAATAAAAATGAAATATTTTAATGAAACGGTGTTAAATTTGTAAATTATTACCAAAATCGTACATTAAATATATGAACTTTTCATGAGAATTAATGTTATAATGTTTATGATTGAAAATTTAATAATTTTGAAAGCATCTGGGAAAACATTTTTTAAATTTGAAACTTCAATTTTTCATATTTAAAAAAATATATAAAAATTCAGGTGCTACCATTTTTTAAATTAATCCAATTCGTCCTTAAGTCGTGTATAACGAAATTTTCAACATTTTTGAAAAAATAAAAATCAAGTTATATAAATTTTGATGTTTTTCATTCTATTTGCAACAATAAAGGATAAAAAGTGGACGAATATTTCGTCGAAACATCGATCCAGCGAATTAAGGTTCCGGTTCAGACATTTAAAAACGTATAAATATTATCGATATTTTCAATTTCTTTTAAATATCTAAAAATTATTCATCCGAAGGAAATGTACTGTGGTATAAATATAAATATGACATGTAATGAAAGTTTTTTTAACACAATTCAAAAATTTTTTTTCTCGAAAATAAAAAAAAAAACTTCCAGAAATGTTCACTATATTTTTAGATAAATTTAAGATATTCTATAAAAAATAAATCAAATATATATATACATAGATTACCATTTTTTTACAATTTTTTAAATTTTAAAATTCTGCCAATAGATCATTTTTCGAAATTTTTCTTCAAAATATTTATTATTCGTTAGTCAATAATGACCCATTAAGGTGAAGTGAATACACCCAATTTAAAAAAAAATTCTCTTTTAGTTTGGTTTTTTTTATTTTTTTTAAATTTCAAAGTTTGTTTTTTTTTTTAATTGTAAGAGTGTCACGACCTAGTACAGCGTAAACTACATAAAATATTCAAATTTCAACTCATTTGTTTGAAAAATACGAGTATGAGATTTGTCCAAAAATTCACTCTAAATTTTTGATTTATATCCGTAACAATAATAATTTTCGAGATAATCAAAAAGAAAAACGTTAAGAATGGCGACATTTTCTGTTTCGCATAACCATCGAAAACTTAAATATTTTTTTTTCCTTTGGCAGAACTTCGTTTTGTGATAAAACAAAATCGACCAAATGTCAGCAAAATCGAAAGGTATCAATTCCAACCAATAGTCGAAATGACGTGGAATAACCCACATTTTTAAATAAATAAAAATTAATTTTTTAACTCCTCTGTACCGGAACCTTCCCTAATAAGTTTCCATCAATAAAATACAAGTTTTACTTACGCAGATATAATTTTTTTTATCGTATAGAATTCGCTCTAAGAGACGAAGCGATCGCCTTTCCAGTCACTCCAAGGCTCCAGGCCTTTTAATCTTTTTCCCCTCTCACTCAATTTTATTTCAATATATTTAATCCTAATCCGGTAGCGCGACATCTAAATTATGCAATTGCCTAGCTCGTACTCCGGATCGTCTCGTATTCTCAGCACTAAAATATCTAATCGTTATTGGTTGTTTGTTTGCTTTTTTTTCACATGATCATTACGACTCGACTACAGAGAAATTCCAGAACCCACGATTTCGCGATGCCTCGACTACACCTTTATTTTTCTTATAAATTAATTGTGGTTCTCCTTATTTAATCTACGATGCAAATCTGAATTTTCACAGGTGAGTCAACGTTAAAAAAAAGGGGTCTCTAATCTTAATCGCCATCGTAAAAGCTTTACCGAAAATTTATCTCCGACTGTCGATTTCTTTAAATTCTCTAAGCAGCTTTTTTTTGCACAGCTGCTACTTAAATCCACGTTAATTCGCTCGTTACTCGCTAAAAATACTCGCTAGTAGTTTTTCTCCCTCTTTTTTATTATTTTTATACCCGATGCCCGCGTCTCTGCTTTCATTTATTCTTCCTCTCGTTTCGCATCGAATAAAGGATTTTGCGCTCATGACGATTCGTCTCAAAATCTCTAATCTTTGCTCTATCGTACGTCAACTATATTTTTATCGCTTTTACGATCCATCGTTATTTTTTCCTATCGTTTATTATTCCATAAATATTTTTCTCCATCTCCCTACGTTTTTTCCCCCTCCTTTCGACCATTCAAGCAGCTACAAGCCGAGATAATTGTTGCTTCTAAAAACAATAATAAAACTTTCATTCACGTGCTGCTAATTTTCATTTAAGGAGTTTCGATACGCATAACGAAATAATAAAAATTCGTTCAAATTTTGAGAGGACATTCCTTCATTAGAAATACGTAAACACGAATTTTTTTACAATTTTCGTCTACGTATTTTCCGAACGATTCAACCATGAACTGTCATTTTTTTAGACAATATAGATATACTTTCCGTGTATAAGAATGTAACTTCAACGCTCGATTACTCGAAAACAACGTAGACGATTTTTTTCTTTTTCTTAATTTACATAAATTTACATAAATTTACATAAAATTACATAAATTTCTTTAGTGACGAAGAAAACGTTCTTTCAAATTTTCATCGTGTTTTTAACAAATTTCGATACTTCGAACATGTAAAACTTCATTTATTTTCACCAACGGTACCGAAACCCCTTAAAATGAAACAAAAAAAAAAGCAAAGTGAAAAAAAAAGGAAAACTCGTACGTTTTCACTGTACAGAATATCTCTCTCACTGAATTTTTCATGACAATTTTTCGTTCGTTCGCACTTTGCACAGATTTGCGCGACAAGATCCGAATAATTTTTCGTAAGCGAGAACAAAACCGAAACGCATCGATGCAAACGATGCACCAGTCCCTCGCTCGTGGAAATTATTTTATCTTTACCGCTTCGTTAACATTATTATCGTTATTGTTATTATTATTATTATTATTACATTATTATTATTTATATTATTATTATTTATATTATTATTATTTATATTATTATTACATTATTATTATTTATATTATTATCATTGTTGTTAAACTATCGCGGATAAATGATTATCATGAGTGTCGGAGTTGCGAGGTGGGGGGGGGACGATCGATGGATCGAAAGTTCGTTAGAAAAACGATGGGGAATCCGTCGGAGAGATAATAAACAAAATTTTAGCTCTGATTATCGGCGAAATTATTTTTTTTTTGTTCCGTCCCGCTATCGATTTTTAGTTCTCGCTTTTTTTTTCCCCCATTTGGTGTCGTCAGAGCGACCAGCGCCCATTCAAGGACCCTGTGCCATCGATACTCTCCGAGTTCTCGCATTCTCACACCGAGGCAATGCAAAAGCTCCGTTTTTGGGAGGGGGGAGGAGGAGGTAGGGTGCATTATAGCAAATTCGTGCTACAAAGAGAACGAAAAAAAAAAAAATAATGATGAGACGAGAGGAAGGGTCTGGCGATTGAAAAATGTTGGGAATTTTAAAGGAAGAAGAGAGAGAGAGAGAGAAAAAAAAGAAGAAAAATAAGATTAATGGGATTTAAATGAGAAAAATAAGATTAATGAATGCTCGGGGTGGGATGAGGGGGTGACTTTTGACGTTGTCTCGATGAGGATACGCGAAGACTCGCAGCTTGACCGCGTCAGACCCTTGACGCGTTATCGAGACGCTCGTTCCTTATTCTCTGTTTCTCTCTCTTTTTTTTTTGACTCTTCCCAATCTGGTCTCGGGAGCTCTCCTTAAATTTTTACTTACATAAGAAGATCGACGATATCTCAACGCAATTGAGCAGACAAGTCAGCATATTCGGTAATCGCCCATTTAAGGTAGCTCTCTATCAGTACAGTCAAAACAAAAGTTTTTATGTCAATTTATCTCGATAGCATTTGGTTTTTGAGAAAAAGTTTATTAAGAAAAGTTGTTGCAAATTGTTTCAAGAATAACATACTCAAAATTCAAGGTCATCCAAGGTTACCTGTACTTATTACGTATGTATGAAAATTTAAAAAAATCATAATCTTAGGATTTTTTTAAAAAACTTGAGGAAGCTTCCTTGAAGTACAATAAAGAGCTGTGAAAAATTTCAACAAGTTCCACTACCCAGAAGTCAAGATATCAAGAGTCGAAGATCGCAATATTTAACACGTGCTCTTATGGGAGACTGCAGAAAATAGTGATTTTTGACAATAAATATCTCGAGTTCTACGTAGTGAAACCTCTTAGAATTTAAGATAGAACTACCTTAAGGTAGTTCTATTGGTACAGTAAAATCAAAAGTTTTTGTCTCAATTTATCTCCATACCATGTGACTTTTGAGCTTAAGGTAGTACAACCGAGACAGTCTATTCAAAAGTTTGTCCTTTAGTGTTAACTTGATGTAAAATCATTAGTTGAAATTTCTTGAGACAGAATTTATTCAAAAATTGCACAGATCTTCGTTAGCATTGTATTAAGGTGGTTGCAAAATTTAAAACGGTTCAACCATGTAGTTATTTAGATATTAATTTTTAAAAATTGCTACTTTTAACATGGGCTCTTATGGGAGATTCGAAAAAACAACGACTTTCAATGTATAA
>JAPYYW010005178.1:0-12676 GCA_030522545.1 Cremastinae sp. A BG-2022a
AATTGAGTTATAATAGGTGGGCTAACGGTGACAGTCATCAAAGTGACCAAAAGTCACCGAAGTGTTCGACTTATATTTCGGACTGTCATCAAAGTGTTCCCATAATAATTTTATAAATTTACACGAGATATAAAAGATACTTGCGATATATTTATAGAACCACGTCAATAGAGCTACAAATTCCAAAGTACATAAAATAAAAAAAGTGATACAAGTAGAGAGAGGCAGAAAATATACAGTAAGAGAAAACTCTGCGCTGATCATGGAACCGCAAAGTCTCTGAGTTGAATGCATTATATATATATATAATATATATATTTATATATATATATGTATATATATAAAAGGCGATCGATTTATATCGTTAAATGCCATCGTCCATTCGCGGACTTTGCGGTCCACAATCGCTGTGCAAATATACGCGAACCGGTCGCGTGTGTGTATAATAACGCTCAGTACCGGGAAATCTGCACGTGGAGCGGATTTCGCTGGGGGTGACGAACGACGTGTATGGAGGATGAACGGTAATACTCCCCCCTCCGCCTCCTCGTCATCGGCGGCGTCGTCGTCGTCGTCGTCGTCCCGACCAACGACCCTCGCTCCCTTCCCTCTGGCTCTTTATTAATACCCTCGAGCATGATGACTAATCGATAATGCCGTTAACGATGATAACAACGTCGTGAACATATGGATGATAATATTCGATGTTTCTATATGCAGATAAACGCGCGTTTGTGCCCGCACATTGATAATATAATCGATCCCAAGGCACCTCATCAGCGACTAGACTCTGCGATAGACAACTTGTTGTCGCTGAACGTTCCTAGCTTATCTTCCTTTCCACCTATTTCGATAATTACACCCGAAAATAATTAATTATGTTAATTATGCTCAATTATATGCGATACTATTGATGATAAAGATACGTTTCATTAATTATGTACACACACGAAAAAAAGTAGACTTCATCTAGTTCTCATTCTCTTAGTTTTATTCATTAAACTTAATTTTATCGTTTTTTTAAGAAGGTATAGAAAAGTGGAAAATAACAGATTTATAGAAAAAATACTAAACTATGGATCTTTACTGTTACATCTTATAATAATAAAAAATTAAATACAGAACAACATTGACAAATTTTGAAGAAAAATTGTGCAGTTTGCGAATTCTTTTTTTGCACGTATTACGTGTTAAACTTATTCTTTTACCCAGATTTTTATAAACTCATATTGTATTTCTATAGTTAAATAGCTTTTGGATAAAATCGTGATAGCCGATTCCAAGTTAGCAGTGATTGAAAATAAAATGAGTAATTTTATCACGTATGCAAGCTTATTACATCGTTTCTCCATGGCTAAATATAATGTAATGTGTACATGCTGCTTCTTAAATGTAGGTGTGTACATGCTGCTTCTTAAATGTAGGTGTGATTGTTTAATGCAAAATACGGCACACAGGCTATTCTATAAAGTATGGGATGCAGTTTCAGCATGTTTTAAAGTGCACTCCGAGAGCAGGCTCCAATTTAATCACGTCAAATGAGATCGGTGCAACCGGAACGAGCGAATGAATTTATCGTGCACTTCGCATCAATTTTTCAAAATTTATCGAGTTATGGCACTCGCTTTTAACTTTATTTATTATAAAACAATTTATTAATAATAATAATAAAAATGAACGTAGCAACGTGTGAAATCTTGTTTACGAAAAGCTTCGAATTTTTATATAATATTTTATGTGAATTGGTCGATTTTTTCGCAATTTGCACTTTTTCATGGCTGTGAGAAAAGAAACTCACGGATATTTTAACTTTTTTCCACTTCTTTATGTACACGTTCGTTGCCTGAGATCGTCGAATAGTCGTTTTCATTCGAATTCGTTCATATCGTCGACGTCTTTGTCGCCGCGCTCGTTGACAGTCTTCGACACCGTTGTTCCGCTCTCTCAACGACTCGGCAATGGGATTTTCGTATCGATTCGCGCGCTCCGGAGAACTCGCTAGACGCTTTTTCACTCCCTCACTCTCTCACTTCCCTTTTCATCTCCTCGCATCGTCGAGAACTTGGAATGTCGTTCGTGGATTTTCAAACGACCTCGAATTTTCTCCTTGAAGTGTACCTTAGCTATTTTTTACTTCGTATACTAACTCTACAGACCGATTTTTTTTGCTTTCAAGAGTTACCAAAAATTTTTCACAAAGAGCACTTTCCACAACCACTTTATAAGATAAACCATACTTGCTATATTTTACTTATTAAAATTATTATGGAAAAACATGTTCTTCAAACATGAAACAAAGATTCTTTGATGTTGCAAAAGTTGTGCGCCTAATTTTGGAAACCTTTACTGCCTAGAATTTTAATCCGCGTTCTTATGAGAGTGTACAAAAGTGTTTTAATTATTCGAATTTAAAAGCAATTCATGCTCTTTATAGTCACGTGACCAGTGCTGGAAGCTCGGTCTCTCTCGTCGAGCAGCTACCTAACTGCGTCGACTTTGACGAATGTTACTTATTGTCATTTCGAGCTTACCTTTTATAATTTAAGAGTTAAAGTAGTTCTATGGGTACAGTTAAATGAAAAGTTTTAATTTCAGTTTTGATTTTTGAGCTCAAGTCAATTAAGAAGAGTTGTTGCAAATTGTTTCAAGAGCAACATACTCAAAATTCAAGATCATCTAAGGTGACATGTACTTGTTACGTATTGAAAATTAAAAAAATCATAATCTTAGGATTTTTTTAAAAAACTTGAGGAAGCTTTTTTGAAGTTCAATAAAGAGCTATGCTAAATTTCAAAAAGGTTCACCATCTACATTTCAAGATATTTAGGATTGAAAATGACAATATTTAACACGGGCTCTTATGGAAGAGCATTGAAAATAGGGATTTTTAACAATAAATATCTCATTTCTACTTGTTGAAATCTCTTAAAATTTGGTATGCATATGTGTAACATATCAAAGAATGACTATACCAATTTTCAATAACATCCTAAATAATCAGTAAAACTATACAACTACCTTAATAAATATTATACTACCAAAGTAGGTGCCATAAACTAACGTATTGCAATTTTGATTCCAACTTTTGTAAAATTCCAACGAAATCTTGAGGATACATAATTTACTCTAAAAATATACCTTAAAGAGATTGGCTACATATAACGAAATGATAAAAATTCGTTCAAATTTAGAGAGAATATTCTTCCATATAAAATATACGTGAATACAATTTTTTTAGAATTTTCGTCTACGTATTTTTCGAACAATTGAACCATGAAATAGTCATTTTTAGACAATATAGATATACATTCCGTGTATAAGGACGTAACGATATTTTTTTCTAAATTTATATAAATTTCTTTAGTGACAAAGAACATTCTCTCTAATTTTTATCATGTTCTTAACAAATTTCCTTTCCCTGTACTTTTAACATGTAAAACGTCATTTATTTTCGCCATTTGTAGCCAATCTCCTTAATAGCAATTTGTGATGTTGAGACATAAGGAGAAAAAAATTATTTATATAAGACACAACAAATAGAGAGACACAACATCTAGAGAGAACGAGAGAGAGAGAGAGAGAGAGAGAGAGAGAGAGAGAGAGAGAGGTGAAAAGAGAAAAGCGAGACTCGCATATTCGACGAGAATTCCATCAGGGGCTTTTCCTAGATGGTATACACACGCTTTCGTTAATTGCGCCACTCTTGCGAAACGCGGGAAACAAGTCGACGGTATATCTTCTCGCGTGTTTACACAAGAATGCGAAGTGGAAGTTCCGTTCAAAATCCACGAGATTATTACTCTCGTCTGCCATTCCGAACATGCAAATAACGTTTAATCATTTAATATACATATACAAACACACCTGCTTTACTTTTCATTGCGGCTTCCATAAACCGCAGTTTCACTTTTAACATTAAAAAAAAAACATTACCGAAATAAATTAATTTTCAAAAAAAGATAACTATATGATTTTACAGAAAATTATTGACTTATACGAAATAATGATGTAAAATACGATGTCACGTTTACGTTTTATAGAAAATCATAAGTCGTCGGATGACGCTTCCAATTATGTTCCTCATTCAATGGTACTCATGGACTTTACCCGACTCCAGAATCTCTGAAAATTACGTCAAGTATTCAGTGAACGCATCGTGCATATTTTCTTGTGTGCGTTTGTAACGTTAAATGAGAAGAGTATGAGACTCGGCGAGGGTGTATAAATATCTCTTACATCTCAAGGTTTAAAATGGCTCCAGGGCGCGTTGTGGAAAGCGAGGATATACCTGCGAACTCAAATTATATTGGCACTCGTGGCAACTCCTCCGCATTCTCCTTTACGTATACTGTATAATATGACGCAGCGAGCGAGTTAATATTGTTCGTAAGAATATTTCGTGGGGATGTACCTCTCGGAGATAAACACCGGTTGGAATTAATTGGCAGTCATTCGAGAAACTTCAGAAATGTGCACTGAAAGCTTCTTTGAATTTATTTCAAAGCAGCATTTAGTCTTTGACGCATAATTATTATTACTTACTATAATAGAAATCCATTAATAATATTTAAGATAGTTCAGCCACGAAACAATTTTCTTAGGATTTTGTTGAAATTTTGCATAAACCATCGTTGACATCATGTGCATAGATGTATTAAATTTTAAGAGGTTTCACTACGTAGAAATCAAAGTACTTTTTGTCGAAAATCACAATGCAGCTTTAAATATATTTTGATTTCTGCATAGTGGAACTTTATAAAACTTTGTCATATCTTCTTACAGTACACAAAAGATGCTTTCTTCAGTTTTTAGAACAATTTGTAAGATTCTTTTTTAGATTTTACTATGTTAGTAGAAAGTACAGGTCACCTTGGATGACTTGAATTTTGATTATGTTGTTCTTGAATTAATTTGTAACGACTTTTATCAATAAACTTAAGCTCAAAAACGATGTGGTATGGAGAAAAATCGAGAAAAAACTTTTCGATTTGACTTTACCGATTGAACTACCTGTTTAATCTTGATTTTTTTAAATTATTTTTTATAATATCTGTACTTATAATGAGTTCTGACAATAAAGAGAACAGAAGATTTAAAATGATTTTAAAAATTTATTTTATAGTAATGATTATTAAATATTTCTTTATACTGCATGAATTTTTCATTTTATTCTGAATAAAGAATAAAATATGATTTCCATGATCTTTCATGTGCATTCATTCGAAGTACTTTTAAACCCCGTGGTAGTCGTCATTAGATCTTTTTAGCACTGTAGGCAAAAGTAAATTCGTAAGTGAGAAAAATTGGAGGGAGAGTGCAAATTGTCCCTTTGCATGGTTTTCTTTGCAGAAATATAAATGAACAGGGATGGAGTACATGAATTTTTGTGTCCGAAGTTGGAAAAGCCAAGAAATCGCAGCACATTGAAATTCCACGCTTTCCGGAAAGATAAACCTTGCCAAGCGCACACTCTCCGAGGGAAGTTTCGTTAAAAGGCGTTATCGCTTTCCGGTCGTTGGCTCGTTTCTTTTTCTCATATCACACCCGGTAAACGAACCACTATTCTTTCGCCCATAAACGTGGAAGCGGTCTTCCCAAATATATGGCTAGTTTACTTTATGGACTGCATTCTGAATGAGAATTGCCGTGAAAAAAAGAAAAGAAAAACTCAGTTCTTATATTTATTCTGTAGTTACACTCGGAGAGCCTGTAAAAAAGAATCTACTTTCTCTTCGTATTTCCTTTTTCTCATTACTTTTATTCAAACGCCTCCCCTCTCTTATTCCCAAACCTTAAAATCTTCCGTACAAATGTTCAATACATCAAAAGCTGAATTGCCTTTCTCATCAATTGTCCATGCGATTTAATTTTCCGTGTGAATAAATGGGGAGGGCGTGAGTCAAGGATTCGTTCGAGTGCACTTTTTTGCGTCCAAACGAGCAATTGATAAATGCGTCTGCGTTGAGGCAACGTACCCGACGTAGTATTTCTGCAGAGGTGAATAAATAGTCGAGGGGTATATCGAGTAGACGAGAACTCGATGAATCACACCACTCGGACAAAAGCCATACACCCTCCTCTTTATAAAGTTATTGCTACTCTACGAATCTATCCACTTTCCATCGAGAGCTTCGCAATTTTCTTCCTGCCTCTTTCCCCCCTCTTCCATTTCCAGAACCGGACACCTATCATTCCCACGTTCATAAAACTGTACTCCTCTCTGTACGAAATAAAATCACAACTTTGAAAAATCAACTGGATTTACCGATTATAGCGACGAAAAAAAAAATGGCTCAATTTTACTTCGCACGTGCTTTTACGTCATCCGAAAATAATATTTGACTGGTAAATAAGCAAAGGATTTTTGGCGAGAGACAGAATTTTCGAAGCTTCCGGAAGCCCGCGTGGGAAAAAGTGAGGAAAAAGAGAAAAACAGTTTGGTGGTAATTACAGCAGTCGAAAGGAAAATCGTAGGTATATCGCGGTGCGCTGTTGAACTTCTCCAGAACGTATAAAAGTCTGGAGTTCGATCACTCGTTCGCGCTGGAACGGTTGAGCCCCGGAGCCAAGAACAAGAACATTCCATTTCGAGTAGCCGAGAAAAGAGCGGCCAGTGGAAATACTTTTCGCGATGGCAGCACATGAGATTCATCGTACTTACCAGGCGTGTTCACGACGCTTTGCAGCTCGTAAACTCCCACCCCTGAAACTCCCGAACGTACATTACGCAATACAGACATTATATTTATTGCGTTACATGCACTTATTTACTGGGAGCCTTGTAAACATTTCCTCGATCGCCCTTTAAATCTTTTCATGAATTTCTCAGTGTCACAGATTTTGTTTTATTCCCTCATTTCGTTATACGTAAAGCGCTATTTATTTAGGTATACAAGAATCTAATCGGCATTAACATTTGTAAGAAAATAAAAAAAATATAGTTGTAAGAAAAGTAAACGTACTTTTTACTCATACATTTTTTTTATCACTTTTTCTTTTACAAAATGGTAAAAAAATGTCATGAGTCAAAGTAATGGTATAACAGAGGAGGTTCAGGATGAATAAAAAATAAAAGTCCAGTTCTTCAAGTATTAAAGCAGCTCCGTTTTCTCCACGGAGTACGGTGTTTCTGATTTTAGGGTCAGACGATGAATACTTGAGAAAGAGCTCACTCAAGGCTAAGAGTACTTTAAGATTTTATCATACGTTACTGGGTTATATTAACTCCTCGTTCTGCCTTTCCTTCAGCAGAGCATCTTTACTGTTATAGTATATACTTCGATTATTCTTTATGTCTTTGAGATTAATAACACAGAGTGTTCAAAGACTGAAAATGTGTGTTGATAATGTGTGTTAAAGGGAGAGATATTATTTATAACGATGCAATAAAATATTAAATATAAGTAATGTATACGATTAAATTAAATCAATCCGCAAATTAATTTTTTTCTCAGGTCCAATTACGGCTGCGAGTCTACTGGAAGCGAATCAGAGAGAGGAAGAAACGAGGCTCGAGGTCGAGAGGCTCACTGCCGAGATTCGAACGTTAAAACTTCAAATACTTCAACTTACAGGTAAAATTTTATGATCAAGCAGCATCACACATTAATAAACTCTGGAATGAGCGGCAACGAAATTCTCATTAATCGCACGCAATATTTTCTCATTAGAGCTTCAAAGTGCATTCGTGATAAGCAAGTGGAGTGAGTAGTAAAAGGCAATGTGTGATCAGACCAGAAGAAATAAGTAGAATCAGTTCGTCACGATTCTTCAAAATGAAAAAATCTGTTGCAAACCCACAGATATATAATCGTTTAAGCGACTCCTATTGTCCATTATTGTATAAAAATATACGTTTAATTTTTGGTAAATTCACCAATTTTAGTCTTGTATCGCTTCTTTTGATAATCGGTTTTCGGTAGTTTTATTCTTTTCTTAGGATTTTGTTGAAAATTTGTGTATAATACTTCTTTGATATTATCTGTACATGTATTCCAAATTTTATGAAATTTCACTATGTAGACATGCAGATATTTACTTTTAAAAGTCCCAATTTTCAGTGTTCTCATATATGGGCAGCCTGTGTTAAATATAGCTATTTTCAATTCTTAATAACTCAAATTCTAGATGGTAAAGCTTCTTAAATTTTAGCATAGCTCTTCGTTGTCCTTCGAAAAAGTTTCCTAAAGTTTTTCAAAAAATCGTAAACAATTTTTTTAATAATTTGTACACATGCGCAGCAAATACAAGTTATGTTGAATAACCTTGAATTTTGAGTATGTTCTCAAATCAATTTACAATAAATTTTCTCAATAAAATTAATCCCAAAAACTGGGGAAAAATAAATGAAAATTTTTTAATTCACGATAGTTATATAGAATTACTATATTTAAATTTTTCAGTGAGTGATCTTTTTTCTATCGCAGATAAATTCCATCATCAGTTTTTTACATTTTTATTATTTTAATTATCGCGTTATCGTGAAGGTATATGGTAGGGTATGAATGAATAGCTTATCCGGTTCTTATCAGGAGACCTTCCTCCTGGTTTCCCTTGTTTGCACGTGTAGAACATCGATTGCAGATCAGTTCTGCGTCCAGCACGTTTCGCAGCCCATCGTTAATCACGAATCAATGGGTTGATAATCAACCGGGCGTTGGTAACTCCATTGAAGAAGCAGGTTCGCCCTTATATAGAGCGCCCTTATATAAAGCGCGTTAACGACCCTTATTCTCCGGGACAAGACCCGAGGGAAGTCTCCGAGCGCGCCCGACGCTGTCACTGGAGTGACCCAATTTTTCATTTATTTGAACTACGCCCTTCACTCTTTGTCTCGTCGAAAATGTCCGACTTTCATTTTAATTCCTGTTTTTTTTACTATTATTTTGGAAAATAATAATAAAACATATATTTGTTAAAAATTGAATCTATTCAAAATGATACGATGGATTAATCCTATTTTTGAGTACGGGATGAAAATTTTTTTCTCAGAAAACCGATCGAAATTGAATTTACTTGGCGAGAAATTCGAAAATACTTATACGAGGGAGAAGTTTTATGAGACTGGTACTCTGACTCGTTTTTCCCCTTACTCTCGTCGAAATGAAGAGAGCTCTAGTATCGCTTTTTTTCTCGAGGACAAAGCACGCGTATATTCATCAGCGATATGTTGGATTCGAAACTTCATTTTTTTTTCTACGTCAACAAGACAGGAGGAAAAGACTTTATCGAGTTTCGATGAGCAATCGTCCGAACCGCTGACTGTCACACTCCTTTCCTCTCGCCTTCCACACTCTTCACTTCATTTCCCATTACGATTCGTCGAATCTGCCAATGCGAAATAGAGCTAAAATCCTTCACATTTTCCTATCTATATGAAAATAATATCTGAAAGAACATAAAAAGAACAAAATCTTTTTCCTTCTTCGAGCGCACTTTATTAAATTTCAGAGACTCGTAGATGTAGTGGTACATACTCGAAGATCGTCTACAAGCCTTCGAGTTTCTTCGTGAATAGTCGGCAAAGCCGAAGTAATTTTCGAAGGCTCCAGCTCTATGCTCATCTCAACTATTCGCATTAAGGGAAAACTTTTGCTGTCTTCGACATTCCGCGGAGAAGGGTCGTCATGCACAAGCCCGCGAAGCCAATTTTACATTATAACGCCCTAGAAATATTCGACCGTTGTCTCCGACCGGGACTATACTTTTCTCCCTGCCTCCATTCTCATCACAATTATTTTGATAAATTAATCATCCGCTTACGTTAAGTCTGGAACACGAAAGAATTTCGTATTACATTAATTAGCATCGGAAGTGACTTAATCTTGAGACTGAAATCTCTGTTCGAGCGATTTTTATTGAATTAAAAAGTCGATCGTCCCATCAAAACGGCAATCGGGATGATACTTGGTTCTTGCTGAGCCTGATTAAAGTTTCTATCTTCGTTATTGGATTTTCCTCTTTCTCGATTGAGTGAAAGTGAGAGTGACGAGAAGAAAAAAGGTATCGGAGAGAAATTTGTTCTAAAAGAGGAAAATACTGCGAATAGTATTAAAAAAATAGTTACATAAGAATATGCAAAAAAGCAAGAGTATGGAGACAATTAAAAAATGCACACGCTTAAGCATTCATAGAGTGTATTCGTATGTCAAAAGATAAATTAGATAGAACCGTTTAAATATTCTTATGGGGTGCAGAGTGAGAGCGATATGGAGGTTTTTTTGGTGCACTTAAAATTAAATTATTTTCAAGATTTATCATTCCTAAAGTGTTAAACGTGTATTCCCCAAAAAAATTAGTAATTTTTTTTGAACCGGTCTAATGTGCATATAAAGGCAAAGAAAGTCTATGCAAATTTTTAACAAAATGTGCCGACGCTCAGCTTTTAAGGTAATTCTATCGGTACAGTCAAATCAGAAGTTTTTATCTCAATTTATCTCCGTACCATGTGATTTTTGAGCTCAAGTTTATTAAAAAAAGTTTCTGCAAATTGTTTCAAGTACACCACACTTAAAATTCAATAAGGTAATCCAAAATGACCTGTACTTGTTACGTATGTATGAAAATTAAAAACATCATAATCTTAGGATTTTTTAAAAAATTAGAAGGAAGCGTTTTTGAAGTACAATAAAGAGCTATGCAAAATTTCAACAAGTTTCAATATCCAGAAGTCAAAATATTAAAAGTTGAAGATCGCAGTATGGGAGACTGCAAAAAATAGTAATCTTTGGCAATAAATATCTCGAGTTCTATTTAAAAATTTAATTCTAAGTCTATTTAAAATTTTAATTCTAAGTCTAAGAAAACGATTTTATAATAAAACTACCTTAAACGTCAACTATAACATAGAGCTATCGGCATGAATTTTGTAAATGTATTTATGCATCGTATGCTGTTATGAATTTCAGGCGGTCCACCAGGACACAGCGACACAGTGAGCGTGATAAACTCGAGCGATGTCGGGGATTGTTTGGCAGCTCGTCGGCAGGTTGATCTGGCGGAAATAAGCCAAGGTCTACCGCTGAACAACGAGTACGAGCTCATTCCCTTCAGCCATTTTACATTTTCGCGTCTGTATCCAGTAGAGCTGGGCCTGGGCAAGAGAGTGGTTGAGAAGCCGATAGGATTCAAGAGAAAGGACCTCTTCGAGACGTTGAGCAAGGCTATCGAGATATTGAACAGGAATGCGACCTCTTCGGGACGTTACACCTTCGAGGACTTTCTTGAGGGCCTGTACAGGGTCGAGCCGACGACAGGAACTCAATACGAGATGTACTTTAGAACGAAAAACCTTGAAAAGAGCTCAGGCCAGCAAGCGATTTCGGCTGGTTTCACCAAAATAACCATGATGAGGCCTTACGCTCCTGTCCACTTTGTCTCATCCCAGAAGCAACAGCAATCGAGGGACAAGGAATTGATTCACATTATTTTGCCGTTGTCTGGACGAACTGGGACTTTTCAGAGTTTCATGGACAAATTCGTCAAGATTGGACTGAAAAATGATCGAAGGGTACACCTGACTGTAGTTTATTTTGGAACGGAGGGCTTGTCGGAAGCCAGGGCGATTATGTCGAGGGTACTCATGACCCGGGGCACCGGGGGTACTAATCAGAATCTTCGTCTGCTCGCTCTAAACGACACTTTCTCCAGGGGCAAGGGACTCAGAGTCGGTGCCGAGCGAGCCTGGGGTGGGGAAGGAGATGTTTTGCTCTTCATGTGCGACGTCGACGTTGTCTTCAGCGCTAGATTTCTCGACAGGTCAGCATACAGAAATTTGCTCTCGATATTAAATTTTTTAAAAATATATATATATGAATTTACTCGAATAAATCAATGAAATTCTTGGCATCGTTAAATTCGTAGCGAAAACTTGAATCGCAGTTAACAACCTCGTTAAGATCATTTGTTCGGGGCAAACGACGGAAGCGGTTCGCGTCGAAATATTCGAGTTTCCTGTTTGAGAGCAGGAGAGAATTCGATTTGAATGGAAGTTGGTGACTGT
Organism: Cremastinae sp. A BG-2022a; assembly: GCA_030522545.1. NCBI lineage: Eukaryota > Metazoa > Arthropoda > Insecta > Hymenoptera > Ichneumonidae > Cremastinae sp. A BG-2022a. Next base: position 12,002 of record JAPYYW010005178.1, read on the forward strand.
TTAGAATTAATTACATTTCTCATAGCTCTGGCAACGTGGGTATCGAGTAATGTAATCTTGCTCGGGAGTCCTCGGGGCAACGGGAATTCCTTTCATCTCGCGTTTCCAAGCTCTCTGACGGGAGTTAACCCTTTTATTCGGATCGCGAATGTACGCGCGCACGCTAGCGAATTAGTGCATACAAACATGAGAGGATTCGAAGCTCTCGAGAAATTGGAGTGAATTCGAGACTGTTCTCTGTCCCAGGTGTCGATGGAACACAACTCCGGGACGAAAGGTTTACTATCCCATTGTCTTCAGTCTCTACAATCCCCACGTTGTATATACTCTCCAGGGTCGTGAGGTGCCACCGGAGACCGATCAGTTAGTTATCTCTCGAGACACTGGCTTCTGGAGAGACTTTGGCTACGGAATGACTTGCCAATACAGGTAAGCAATTTTTTTCAACGAGCTGAAAGTTAACGATGCAACGATAACACGATTTTTAATTTAGATTCATATATAATTGTAAATAGAAGTAAATACGTTTAAGGAGGTATTAGCGATACTTATACTATGCAAATGAGATAATATTTGGCTTATTTTTTAATGAGGCGTTAATAAATAACTTTTAAGATTGAATAAATCGTTTTTTACCAAATATATTAATTTTGAAATGTAAAATATTGATGTAAT
>JAPYYW010005181.1:0-11093 GCA_030522545.1 Cremastinae sp. A BG-2022a
CCAAGGTCAAATGTACTAGTTATATGATTACCAAAATGTCGAAAAAAAATTTCGACAGATTTTTTTAAAAAACTAAACATACATTCTTTAATGTTGTGTGAAACTTCATGCCAAATTTTATAAGGTTTCACCGTGCCGAAGTTGAGATATTTGTTGTTGAAAATCGAAATATTTAACACGTGCTCTTATGGCGAAGTACCGAAAAATGCAATTTTTGCCAATAAATATCTCGCCTTCCGTACGGTAAAACGTTCTAAAATTTGGTATACATGTGCACATTGCGTCAAAGAACGTCTATGCAAATTTTTATTAAATTCTATCGAAAACGATTTTACGGTACAACATCCTTAAAAAGTGGAGAAAGAATAAGGTGGAATAAAAAAGTGGAGAGAACAAAAAATGGAATTTGAAAAAATGCAGGAAAAAGAGTGGTACCAATAATAAGGATGGAAAATAGAAGAAGGATGGAGGAAGGAAAATGGAAGGTGTAAAAACAAGGAATGAAAAATGAAGGATTAATTGATGGAAGATTGTAAAAACCCTACAGGGTGTGCAATTAAAACTCATTAATAATAATAAGAATATATTAATTTCAAGGTATACCAAATTTCATCACGAAATCTTGGACAGCCAATATCATCAAACGACCTTAAACTGCTGTTTTCTTTTTCTTTTTGTATATTCGCGAGATCAAATTTTTTACTCACTTCACTGCGAGATGGCCCAGGTGGATCGAGCATCAGAGTAACAACGCTCGTGTTGTCTGCGCGCAATCTCGTAGAAAACCATCTTTCCAGTGCAGTATCGACTAGACTTTTTGACGGATTTATCCACATTTGAACGTCTCCCTGCTGTAAAAAAGAATAATTTTCTTTTATTAGCAAAGATACAATGTATTTTATTATGTTGATTCGACGATAGAGAACAGTCTTTATTGTTTAAAGGGAACTCAACAAATTTTTTATTTTTAAAAATCAAATTTTAACGTCATAATCTCCTTTTTATGGGAATTTTTTATGTACATTTGATACATGCAATTTATTGGTTGTCTATCTCAATAAACTTCAGATTATTTAACTGATTTTTGTAAAGTTATAGGAGTTTGTCAATTTTTAATTTAAAAAAAACATGTACAGAAAATTGAAAAAATGTTTTGTCAAAACGAGTTAAGCAATTTATCGGTAATATCTTTTATAAATTTCAAACTATTTGATAAATGTTTATAAATTTATAATTGTCGTCAAGAGATAAACAATTAATAACAAAAATATGAACAGAAAAAAGAAAATTTATTTCAAAACGAGTTAAAAGGGTGTTGAGTCTGTATAGCAAATATCAAAAGTTTGACTACGTTTTTTTTTCGTAAGTATGAATTTGTTTGAAAGTAAAAATTTATCAAGAAAAGTTGCTACGAATTCACTGAAGAAAAACACATTTGAAATTCAAGGCCAGTTAATGACAAGTTTTCTCCATTTAATTGCATTAAAAAAATGATGAAATTTTTTTAAGTAAAGCTCCTTTTATATGCCATACAAAGATTAGTGCAAAATTTCACTTAAATTAGAAAATTCGTTAGATATTTATTGTACAAAATTACAACTTAAAATACATGCTCTTAGGCAAAGAGACAGAAAATTGCCATTTTTAACAATGTATTTTATAATAAGGAGCTTTCTAATCGTCGTGAAATTTTGACATTATCTTTTGAAAATGTTATTTAATAGTGTATAGAATTTTCGACAAGTTTTCATAATTTTTGATTTTGAATAGGACATCTTAAAAGATGCAGGGAACGAAAAATTCCAGCAAAAAGTAAATTCTTGATATGAAATTCGTAAAACTCTGTCTTTTCCCAAAAAGTTGCTAATTTTTCGTGACTTGGTTCGACTATCAATTGGCAACGATTAAAACATTGTTCATTAGATATTTATACAATTAAATGAAAATTTTAGTAAAATGTTTTGAAATTACTGTTACTACAAAACATAAACTACTATGAAATATGTAAAAAAATTCATAAAAATTTGAAACGTCTAGTAAAACACGATTTTAAGTTTGGTACAAAATTTTTTCATATACTTTTTCATATATCAAGAATTTATAAAATTCTCATATTATTAAAAATAACCTTGATACATCTTTAAGAAGGGTGGTTATCATCATCAAAATGTACAGAACTTGCTGGAATTAAGCAATAATGATTTTTAATATAAAATGTAAAGAAACCATTTTTTCCCCATTTTTTTGCATAGTTCTCGAGTATCGAATTTACTTCCTTATACCCAGGATGTGAATATTATGTATATAAATCCTATTCTCATACACATGAACTTTAATGCTCAACCATATAGGCCTCCTAAACTAGCCTCCTAACTGTTAGGTATTCTTTTCTCTTTTCAATAAATTATTACGAAATATTTTAATTTTCATTTATTTATTTAATAAACTATTCAAAACTATTCGTAACGAATAAATTCATATCAATAAATCGACTAAAGTACATAGAAATCTCATATATAACTTTTACTTTGAAGTACAAAGTAACTGTTGTCGAAACTATGTTCAAATACTAACAGAGACGGTCTAATTTTCTTTTGCAATACCTTCTGAATGTTTCACATTTAAAATAAACTGATGTCTTTCCCTAAGATATTATTTTTTCCTTATTAATTATTACATGTTCGGTTTATTGAAACTTATTTTCTTCTTAGGATGATTGGGCGATTTTTACGTTAATTTTCTTAAATCGGTTAATGTCAATGACTGATTTTGACCGAATTAAATCTAAAATCTACCTTGAATCTAATTCTGTAATTAAAAAAAAGTCTTCAGGACGATTCCATAAGCTATCATTTTTATATTTCATATTATTATCTATTTTTAGTTTAATATTCCAGTTTCAACATTTATTTTTTTAATCGTTTTAAGAAAACAATTTTTTTTTGTTAAATAAAAGTCATGATTTTCGTTGAATTTTAAATTATTAATAATTTACAGAATTCAAGTTGGGCTACCATTTACTTTTAGAAAAAAGTTTTCACAGATCAACTGCTTCTCGTATCGATAACTGCATTTTATTGTACTTTTTCCAGCTACTTTCAATCAGTTGCGTTTTCCTACGATTTCTGACATTTTGATGTTTGACATTTCAAATTAACAGATGTAATTCGAGTCACCAATTTCAGAGTGAATAAAAAATTAAGTTAATCTCATTGAACGATCGAATTCGCGTTACCGCGAGCCAATCAAAATCGCGGAAAGCTGTGATAAAACAACCAAGTTCACATATCACCCACCTACTTTATACAAGAGAATTACACGATAACTATGCAGGAGAAAAATCTTTATAAAATCGTACTTTCTATTCAATACTTAAGGTAGTACAACCGCAAAATCTTGTTGAGACAGATTTTCTTAAAAATTTGCACAGGTCTTCTTTAATGTCATATGAAAAGACGTGTCAAATTTTACAAACCTTCACCATCTAGAAATCAAGATATTATACATTGAAAGTCGTTGCTTTTTCGAATCTTCCATAAGAGCTCATGTTAAAAGTAGCAATTTTTAAAATTTAATATCTAATACATTATAAATTTTGCAAACATTTTAACAAAATGCTAACGAAGATCTGTGAATTTTTGAATAAATTTTGTCTCAATAAATTTCAAGTGATGATTTTACATTTATTTAACACATAAGGACAAACTTTTGAATAGATCGTTTCGGTTGTACTACCTTAAGAACTCAAAATTCACAAAATTCTGTAAGTTTTAGAATTCCCTATGCTTTTATCATGAGAAATGTCGTGATAACCCAAAGGTCATCACGATTCTTAAGAAATAAAATTATTGAAATTTACCCCATGGCCGGTTTGCTGGGACGCTATGATATGTTTCTCGTTGTGTTTCTCAGCGGATTGAACAATGGCTACTGCAGCCTGTGGCGTCAGCATGTTCCACAGACCGTCAGTACCAAAAATGAGGCATCGTTGAGTTTTAACATCTACAGTGACAACCTTAACATCCGGTTCGGGAGAGACAACGAAAGTGTCCAGTTCGGAATTGTAACTCCACAAATCACCTGCGCAGAGCAAAAATTCAGTCAGTGGACCAAAAAAATCACCAAGTTGGGTCAGAAGGACAAAAAAATTCATGCTCGTACCCAGCGATCTGGCAACAGCGAGGAACGGAATTTCATCTATGTGAGTTGATCTACGAACGGGGCCTTTGTGCCCTATTCTCGGTCGATTCCACACGACTCTAGGCACGCCGGACTTGCTGACAACTTTTCCGCCGGACTCCTTGATTCTGATCATCTCTGGCCCGCTCTCCGGCTTGTGATCCTTAGTCAGCGCCCTGGCTTTCCACTGCGGATCGCCCTCTTCCTGGTAGCCCAGTATTATGGCGGAGTCGCCCACATGGCCGATGTAAATCTTCCCTTTCCTTATAAATGCAATGCTGGCGGTCGTTCCAGCGGTCGAGGGCAAACCCGACGCAGTCGTCGGCCATTTGTCTGTAAAAAAAAAACGTACACAATCGTACCGAGTTCGTAAAAACGCTCATGAAAAAAAAAACATCCTCTTCCTTCTCGAACGATCGATCACGAGCAAAGAAATTTTTTCATGCTTGTTTTACAGACGAAAAAAAAAACGAAATAAAATGAAAAATATTTACGGCGAAATAACGCAATCGCGATTGTCGTGTTCGAGGTTAGGACGGAGGGTTACATAACCTATTTTGTCGAAGTGGCGCGACCGCGGGAGTGGGGGAAATACGCGGGACAGGGTGGCAGAAATCTCGATTATTTTTTTTCAACGCGAATCCGATGGTGCCCGCGTAAAAATGTTTTCCTTTTTTTTTCTTGTTCCACGCGCGAGAATGATAATTGTTGCGAAGCTTGATAAACTTTTGTTCGATCGATCGAACGCGAAACAAAATATTTATGTTTTCCTGTTGTGTAGTTGAGAGTGTTGGGAAACGAAGTGTATACAAGTGTTGGGAGATGGAAAACTTACCGAGCTCTCGCCACATAGCGTAATGGGTGTTAATGTAACCGTCTTTTATCGCCCGGAGGACATCCTCGTCCTTGTCACTCCAGAAATTTCTTTGCTTTACGATAATGTCCATTAGGTGCTCTTTGGCGAACGCGGCGGCCTCGCCGCCTCCGTGACCGTCGAATATGCCGAAAAAAGCGTACTCGAGGTCCTTGTCGTCGGAGGTCTGCTGATAGGCGACGCTGAACATGTCCTCCATGTACTTTCGACCGCCCTGGTTGCAGTGACCGGTCACGCGAAGATTAACCTTGATGCTCAACGGCATTGTGAAGCTCTCTCGGGGAGGAACTGGATTTTCTTAAAAGGACCCGATCGCCCGCCCCCGTCTTTTTATCCTTTTTTTTCTCTCTTGTTCCGCGCACTCTCGGACAACGGTGCACTTGTCCAATATTTATTCGGATTCGCGCTGCGATTCGGTACGGCTGAGCGGAAGCCTCGCATTTATTCCGTTGTGTGTACAAGCTCTGCCCGTGCGACTCGGGAGCTCGACGCACATACACTAACGCGCGCATTTACCAACGCGGCGCTTCTCCGATCGTCCCATCGACGTCGATGCTTTGCTGGATACTAAAGAGAGGGAAGTTGGGAAGTATGTAGGGTGCCGCGAGTGGTGGGGCTCGGAATCTTCTTCCCTTCCGTCTCCGTGCACCGTGCACGTTCGAGCGCGCTCTTCTCTCGCTTTCGAGCGTAGACCGGACGCGCTCTCTCTCGCGCTTTCGAGCGTAGACCGGACGCGCTCTCTCTCTCACTTTCGAGCGTAGACTGAACACGTTCTTTCTCGCGCTTTCGAGTGTATAGATCGACCGTACGCCCTGTCTCTCTCTCTCTCTCTCTCGCTTTCGAGAGTAGACCGAACACGCTCTTTCTCGTGCCTTCGAGCGTAGACCGAATAACGCGCTCTCTCTCGCGCTTTCGAGTGTAGACCGAACGCGCTCTCTTTCTCTCTCGCTTTCGAGTGTATAGATCGACCGAACGTCCTCTTTCTCTCTCCCTTTTCGAGAGTAGACTGAACGCGTTCTCTCTCGTTTTCGAGCGTAGACCGAATGCGCTCTCTCTCTCTCTCTTTCGCTTTCGAGCGTAGACCGAATAACGCGCTCTCTCTCTCACTTTCGAGTGCAAACTCAACGCGCTCTCTCTCTTGCTTTTTCGAGCGTAGACCGTTTGACTCTTTTCCCGCTCTTTACGCTATTATCGTGTTTAGACAAGATCTCGTCTACCGACGTTCATCTCCGCGCTCTCAGACGCGTGTGTACTCGACACGACACGTCGGTTAATGAGAAAGTGCATCAGCGAGGAGCGAGCGTGCGTGTGGTTAAAACGACCAAACGGTCTACGCGCGCATGGGCTCTCACCGTCTCTCTCGCTCTCTTCGTCTAGACCCGCTCTCCGCCACTTTATCGACTCCCTCTCTCTCTCCTTCGCTCGCACGTCTCGCTGTTTTACCGTGACCAGATGCCCTGTTCGATTTAAAGCGCACACTCCCCGTATCGCTTTTCTGTCTTTTCTGCCCGAGCGACGATAGTGCCGTCTCCGTCGCTCTCCCGCGACTTCGCGAGTCTCTCATCGGTACCGACAGGAGCGAGCGGAAGCTCGTGAAATTTAAAACTTCTTGACCCTACACCGATGCGTGCTCGTATACGTAGGTAAAGACGTATAGGTATGGACGTTTATGTAGGTAAAGAAAATTGAAAAATTATTTTATTTCGCTATACTCCCCGCCCGTTCGTGCGGTGCGTGTTTCATGATTGAAAAGAATTCGGCTGCGAGGGGCGCGCGCGCACGCTCGCCGCGCAGCCTGCCCCACACGTTGCGTGCCCCCGGCCCGCGTCGAGCGCCAATCCCGCGCGTCCCGTCTCGCCGAGCCGTGGAAACTTTTGTGCCCATCCCCCTCCGCGAAGAAACGCCTCCCCTCGCGGCCCCGCTGATTGTTTGCCGACGATAGCTCTCGCCGTCCGTTCTCGGACCTCGCTCGCTCTCCGGCTGCGCAACTTGACGCACGCAGTGCGACGTTGCCACGTTTCCGTTATTATTATAGGATCGCCCGAACGAGCCAAGAGCGTGAATTCTCGAATCTCTCTCTCTCGACGAGAACGACGCGCCTCGATTCGAATTCGTTCTCGGATCGATCCCACGCGCCTTTTTTCGCGAAATTTTCGCGCTACTCGATTTTCCGTTTGTTTATCAATTAAACTTACGGTAGCGAATCCCATTCCGGCATATATACTGTTTTTCTACTCTTGTAATATATTCGTTCAACTTTCACGTGGAGCGGATTTTACTCCTATTAGAAGGCTGGACGAGCGGACGCTCGGAAGATCGCCGACGGCGGCGCTGCCAGCGGAAGTTGTATAATGACTCGTCAAAAAAACGGCCATGAAGATCGCACACGTTCTACCGTTTTATTTACCATGATTCATAAATAATTATTTTTGCTGATGAAAAATACGTCTTTGAAACAATATTAACGAGCTTACGTTACTGTATATTTTTGTTTAAAATCTATATTTTTCATTCGTTCCCGATGAAGATATATTTTCGTCGAAGTTCGAACGCGCCGTTGCTGGAATTCAAAAATAATAAAGGCAACGCTGATAAATACCAGGGAAGGAAAATAAAATATCTTTGATTGGTCGTATTTACTGTATTTGTATTCTTCATTTTATTTTTTCTCTTGTATTGAGCGTATTTTTAACATCGGGGGGAAAAAAAGCGTGTTTGCGTACGCGAGAAAATCGCGGGCTTATTCGTTTTTCAGCGAACTACTCGAGTTGAAGTCTCGGACGAGCGCGTGTGCACGTGTGTCGAGATTCAGAGAGTTTTACATTTAGAGCCCGATAAAGAGAAGTGCGCCGACGAGACGCGGCAACGTCGCATTCGCCGTTCGAAATAGCACACAGCCGACATCACAACTTTCGCCGCGCATCGAACACAGAAAACGGTACAAGACCGAACTCTTTTCCGCGTGGCATAGTTTTTTGGAGCACAAAATAATCGCCCGAAAATTCAGGGCTCGATCCACGAGTCGCAATCATTTGCCAGGCTCCGAGAATTTATTACTCGCGCGCGAGAAAATTATCTCTTTGACGGAGACACGACACCTCCGTTTCGTTGGTTGCATCATCGCTCAACAAGATGGCGCACTCTCGATTAGTTTTCCTCAAACGGAGCGACGTCTTTGTAACCTCGGCGTCGTGTCGCTCCTTCTCGAAGGCATGGCTGAAAAATATAACGGTATCGCGGATAAAAAGAGATTCGAGACATGAAACGATGAGCAGCTGTGCTCGTGTCGCATCGACACTTCGTTGGAAATTGGAGCCCGTATTTTTTTTCGGCACGAAACTGCGCTCGGAGCAATTCTCATGCAGCGCTGCTACACGCGCGCTCGGTACCAAGGCTCCGCTCCTCTGTATATATTATTATTTCTCTCGGCCGGGCACGTATGTGCAGGATCAATCTCGTCGAGACTCGCCGTGTCTGACGCATCGACTTTACCGTGTCGGTGCGCTCTCTCGCCCCCTCCGTGGTAAATGTTACAAGGGACGACCAACTGTGGATAGAGATGCCGCCTCTGTGCGAACTTCAAAAGCGAGGCAATTAATTCTACGATTAAACTTCCATGCTCGCTCGCGCAACGACGTTCTCGGGACACGAGGGAAAAGCTCGAAATTCCCGGCCCGCATTCCGACCCGTGCGAATCACGAACGATCGCTCGTGTTGAAAAAAAGCTGCAAAATTATCAGCCAAGGGTAGATTATGGCCATATGGAAAATTTATTGTAAAACTCAATGTTTTCGCCTTTTTAACGAAATACCGAGTATCATCGCCATCTTTCGGTCGAGCAACGATGCTGCGCGTTTTATTTCTCCCTCCCCGCCCCGGATTAGTCATCAGCTATAAAAAAACGTGATGGTTCCAGGCATTTAACGCCATCTGTGAAATTTTTTTTGATAATTCCTACGTGACCGACTGTTTCAGGATTGAATAATAGTTCCATGGTTTTCCGATCGGAAATATATTGCAGCGCTTCTAGAAGGATATAACGATTCTCGACGTTTCCGTCTGTCGCAGTGTGACAATCGGTTGATTTTTTTTTCATAGATTTTTTTAAGGAGGTAGGATGGGTGCACCTAATCTCATCCTGCACCAAATCTCAGCCACTCGACTATTATTTTAATAGTTAATATAAAACAGATACTTTTTTATCTCCTAAAATGTGTGTAGAATGTAACGTGCAGGAAAAACATAGACAAACATTAAAGAAAATTTTGGTTGGACTATAATGGTTTGTAGATTATGTGGCCGAGATATGGTGCGTTTACCCTGCATATTATCGTTTCTCACGTGAAAATTATTTTCCAACTTTTTTCGCTAAAATTTGGCACATATTGAGATTAATGTGATACCTAACTTGTGTCGAAATTTCAATATCTTTCACCGTCTGCAAATCAAGATATTTATCTTTGAAAATCGCGTTATCTTTATTTAATTATTTATTTATTTATTTATTTATCTTTGAAAATCTCATATGACCACGTTTTAAAAGTTGCGATTTTACACAATGAATATCTCAATATGTATCCTAAACTTCCTAAAATTTGAAACACATTTTAATATGACATTAAAAAACTTAAATATTAATTTTCGTCAGATTAACTTGGAAATAATTTCGTTTAATAATTTTCACCTTTACTTTACACGTAAGACGAATGCGCGCGGGCGAAGATACGATAGAACCTCCTTAAAATCCATATATTTTCGTAGGAAATTGAACGCTCTACAAAAAAGTTCTCTTGTGAATTTTTCGTTAATCTCTCCAATTCAAAGATATTTGAGCTCAAAGTTTGATAAATCTTGAAAAAAAAATGTTTTTTCATCATGGGGATCATCATGGGATCCAAGTTGTAATCTGCATATAAATATCCTTTTTAAAAATTCTGCACGGGATATCCGATATAGGGTGGGTGCACCTAATCTCAGCCTGTACCAAATCTCGGCCACTTGACTATTATTTTAATAGTTAATATAAAACAGATATTTTTTTATCTCCTAAAATGTGTGTAGAATGTAACATGCAGGAAAAACATAGGCAAACATTAAAGAAAATTTTGGTTGGACTATAATGGTTTGTAGATTAAATTTCATGAAAATACAACCTCTAGGGGGCCGAAAAAAGGTCTTATGTGGCCGATAAATTGCTATAATTAATTGTTATAATTATTATAATCTTACTAATGTATAAATGTGAATGTTTGTATATTTACATGTTTGTTGCTCAATCAGGCAAAAACTGCTGCACGGATTTGAATGAAATTTGTCATAGAGACAGTTTACAATGTGGATTTGAACGTAGGCTACTTTTTTTAAACTCATGGTGACCAGATGACACTGCAGAGTATGAAATTCTCACCACCAGAGAGCAATTACATATATAAACTTTTATATCCGTCAAAGAATGGCTCAAAAAACTTTTGTAAATACAAAAATTTAAATATTTAAAAATAAATAAAAACAAAAACAAAAATATTTTAGCGATATATGCACTTTTTAGTAATTCGCCAGTAGATGACGATGATATTTTTCTTTTACAAAACAGCTCTTTTAAATAAATTATTTTTTTTTGTCGAATTATGTTCAGAAATGGTAAATATAAAAAAGTAAAGATAATATTAAATTCTTTCTTAATGGTAAATTTCACGATTACTGCGAGGGCGTGAAACGCCCAAGACATTATAACCTATAGTATAATATAATTATTATGATTATTATAATAAAATAAAATTTCCATTTTACACATTTTTTCTCAGAGTATAAAATATATTGTAAAAATGGATTATGTATTTAGAAAATTAAATGTCATCCATAGAGGAAAATTTGTATCGTTAAAGCTAGGACTTATCACCATTAATTGTCTATTGCTAAACACGTACAAAAAGAAACAACGAAAAAAAAATAGATAATATTTTTCCTCAAATTTTTAATGATCTGTAGCATTCTTTTGCTTATGGGTTTTGAAATAAAAAATTGGGAAGTAACAGCTAGT
>JAPYYW010005185.1:0-10472 GCA_030522545.1 Cremastinae sp. A BG-2022a
CGATTGTCAAAATAATTAATTATTCTCTTCAGTAGATATCCTATGCATTTGTATGAAACAAATATTTGGTTCAGTAAAGTTAGTGGCATCGAAGAAAATGCCTGTTCAATCAATTTATTGAAATATTTGAATGAAATAATTCATGATTCGATCAACTTGATGTACATTTGAATCGAATAATTCAAACAAATAATTCAAGTTCTGTCTTTCAACTGAATATTTAGTTCCTTCAAAGTATATTGTGGATTTCATTCAATTTAATTTAATTATTCCTTGATAAAATACACCGTATTTGAACGATATCCATTGGATTGGACAAAATATCTCTTTAACCAAACTCTCAAGTTGTTTGAAAAATTCACAAATTGGATTTCTTGAAAATATGAATCAATTATCAATTATTTACCAATTAATTAATATATTTTACTTGGGATCGCTAAAAAAATAAAAAATAATATTTGTATTACAACAAAATTAAGCGTGAAACTTCAAGATCACATTTTTGGCAAGGAATTGTCAGACCGTACAGTAGGGTAATCGGTAGGGTGCTCGGTTTAGAAAATGTAGGCAGGTAGGTAGGCAGGTTCAAATCCCAACACAACCGAATCATTTTTTCCGGCATCATAGATACCGGAAGTACTCAGGAAGTATATGCTGTGCTATCAAAAATGGTGAAAATCCGTAGCATAGCTGAGTAATAAATTTTTTGGGTTTTTCGCCAAAAAAATATCTTATTGCGGCAACTAAATTTTATTTATTTGAATCAACTAAACTTGCGTTTCGCCGCCCATGTCCGCCGTTTCGCTTTGAGTCAAACGAAATTTAGTTGATTCAAATGAACTTTTTTCTCAGTGTAGTGTGTCCCAAAATTGTTCCCAGCGTGCTTCGTGACATCACACTGGCAGCACTGGCAGCAAATTTTGAACCATAAATTCGCTAAATATCACATTCAGCCATTTTTTCTAATCAAAAAATTCTCTAATCTGTTGAAAACATTCTATACTTGATGATTAAAAATATCAATTAGTTAAGATTAATATTGAAAATAGCATAAAATTTTTTTTCTAGAAAATATAACATTCAATCGATCATGTAATATACCAACACACGGTTGTCTTAAAATTTTGGAAATTTTGAGAAATCGACATAAAAGGCCAGAGAGAGAGAGAGAGAGAGAGAGAGAGAGAGAGAGAGAGAGAGAGAGAGAGAGAGAGAGAGAGAGAGAGAGAGAGAGAGAGAGAGAGAGAGTCAACAAAGTGTTTTGTTCGAACGAGACTCTCTCTTCACTCCGTGTCTTCCTAGATTCTATCGTATCTTCGCGGTTGGAGGGGACTCGCGGTTTCTGGGTGTTTCAACCGCGAACTTGGTTCTCGTAATCGTTGCTTCTCGCAGAATTGTTCCTCGCTACGGAGAGTAACTATTAAAACCCTCCGGGGGATAGGAAAAGAAAATAAAGAGAGAGAGAGAGAGAGAGAAATGGAGATAAAAAGGGAGAATAAAAACAAAAGGAGAGTCTAGCATGAAGAGATAATTTGGTATTTAACAGTGTGGTCTCTCGTATCGAATGACTGCGAGACGAGGGATCTTTCTCTCGCGAGGCTTTCTACGATATCGCGCGCGGTCACGATTTACCGAGGGCACTTAGTAATTTCCTGTTAAGCTCCGCACCGAGGGCTTATATACACGCCACCAGTTTGTGTTTCTCATAAAACCTTTAAATTTGCGAGAATACGAATTCATTTCTTCGTTTACATTTTTTATTATCGATCTTTAGTGTCGTTTAATTTGTCTGTAATAAATATCTCGTTCGTTCTCTGTTTCGCATTTCTACTTCGATATCATATCTTTTTCTCCCTTTTTATTTTACTCTTGTGCATCAGGAAGACGGAAGCTTCAACCAGTTATTCTTTTCAATTTTTATTTATTCATTTTATTCGTTTCAATTTTATTATTTTTAATTTTAAACCGCGCGGTACCTTGTAATATTCCTTAATTACTTGTTCAGGAGAAGAAACCTTTAATCCGGGAAAAACGTGAAATCGAGGAGCCCGCGTACGCCGGAAAAAAAGAAAAGTGTCTCCGGAAGGATGAGAGAATCCTGGAATTTTCGAGTCAAAGTCCTGCGAACGACGGGACAATCTCGCGGAAGGGAAAATAATATTCGCCAAGTCCCGAGGTTATCATTAGGGTTGCTGGATCGAGGGGAAAAATGAGGAGGGAGGCCGAGGAGGAGAAGAAAAAAAAGCGTTCTGTGCATCAAAAGATCAACGACAGCGAGAGGGCAGCGCGCGCAGCGAAGGGAGAGAAAAATCGACATTGAATTTCCGTTCGCCCTGACGGTCACGATTTTTCCAACGTCGTGAAATCATGGAGCGAGAGAAAGAGGGAGCGAGAGAATGAAAAAATTAATGCCGGAGCTCGGTAACTATCAAGCGGCAAAAATGGTCGACTGTAGTAGGAGGCAAATGCTTACAACCCGGCTATAAATACAGAGTGGAAGTTTAGCTGCAAAATAGAAGAAGATAAAAGGAGTGAGAGATGGGAGGGAGAGCGGAGAATAGAAAAAAATTCATTTAACGATTGCTGCGGTCGTAGCTTCGTTTTCTTCGTCTGGTAAGCACTTGAGGAGAGAAAAGAGAGACAGCGAAGGCAGATAAAAACTCTTGGCTGAACACCCAGGAGGATCCACCGAGCGAAAAAATCAGTTAGAGGAGGATAAAAAGAATAAATAAATCCTGGTCACGCGATTCATTCGGTTCGGACTAAAATAAATACAGAGCGAACGAGTGCACCTTTTTATGTAATTGTGCAGAGTCCCTCGGGAAAAAATTTCATTGTTCAAAAAAACGTACACAACTGCGACGAGAGAGAAATGTTCGCGGACGCACCAAGAAGGTTATATTGAATGAAAATTTCTGTGAAAAGTAATCTGAGATAATGATTCGAAAAAAATTATAGTGTGTAACTCGGTATACTGTCTCGCGCTAGAAGTGAAATTTATCCGCGTTTTTCATTTATGTCTCTCATCCTAGAAATTCTTTTGGATTCTTTAAAAAAAATACTCAAGATGTGTCGTCTTTCTAACTTTTGGATGAATAATTATGCTAATTATTTTGAGTCATTCGAATTTAAGCTCATCTATATACCAGAAGAATAATCGATAAAAGAGAGAGACTGGAAAAAAGTTAGAAATGGTGAAAAAGATCGCGTCTGATTGTAAGTGAAACGTGACCGGACACAAGACTGACAATAAATAGAATATCGAGTGGACATGGATCGATGAACTCTGATTGTGCGCCGCGAGAGATGATTTTGCACTCTCGGTCGTGAGGGAGAAGGGAGGTGGGATAAAAAGGGGGTTGGACGAGATAGAAGAATAAGGCGCGCATTGGACAAAAGGGGAAGTGGAAAGAAAAGTCCGAGGTCGAGGACTCTCTGCTTCTCATCGTATCTCTCCTCTCACCCCTTGTTATTTTCTCGTCTAAAAACATCCTACCGTTTTCTTCTTTTCTGAACGCGGAGGTCGACGAGTTTATAGCACGCTCGAACGGACAATTCCCTCATCAACTTCCGTATTCTGCCTTATAATCGAGTAGATTAAGAAAGTATCGATCAGACATCCTGGTCGCTCTTCGCTTATACTTTCGTTTCTTCAAAATAAGAAAAAATATATATCTCTAACATTCTATGAACGTGAGATTGATGTGATGCTTTGGATCGCAACATACAACAAATGTTGGTGCAAGAAAAATAATAAGAAAGAAACGCAATTATAACTCAAATGTCCACATCAATTATGATGTGGACATATTTGACATATTTATATTGAATCATTCATTATCAATCAACGAAAGACATCAACAGAAGAATGATATTTGCTCCGCCCATTCAAATAAATGACAAAAATAGTTGGATTTATTCCATACAATTTTCTATTAAAAATTATAATGTTAATAGCATAAAATGATAAAATAAGTACTCAATAGTTAGATATTTAAAAGATCTTTTATCAGTAGAATGAAACATTAAAGTTATGCAATACATGTTTTCTCAGCACTAAAAAATAATGTCATAAGAGTCTGAAAACGTCAAAAAATTGTTGTTGCGTTCATTTCAGTCACAGATACAACTGTTTGAGCATGATCTATACAATTTTTTGCAAAAACTGGGTGAAGCCATATTTTTTAAGTTCAGCGTATTACAGCAATTTTCAAAGTGATTTCTGACTAGGGATTATTCCCCGTTTTCGCGGCTGCCGAGAGGGCACAAAGGTTGAAGGACCTCGAGAGGAAGAAAGATAAAAAGAGAGAGAGAGAGAGGAGGCGGTCATAGCTTCACGTTCCAGGAAGTTTTCTCAGCCAAAAGAAGAATATTATCCACATCTGCACACACAGATAATTTTTTCCCCTCGCCCGCTTCTCATCTTATTTATCCTGCTATCTCACCCTCGAGGTTACTCGACACAAAAGGCGATCGAGAAGGAGCAAGAAGGATGAAGAGAGAGAGAAAAAAAAGAGTCGATGGACGCACGTTCACAATATAATCGTCCCGAATCACGAATAAATCTCACGTGCCTCTTTTCGCTCGCAATCATTTCCTTCTTCCTTAGCGATCGGCGGAAAAGCCCGAGGGGGGGGAAAAACGCGAGAGATATTTTTTTTCCCGCTCCGCTGGCACACGTGAGAAAATCAATCTCGCTATTAATTTGACAGAGATTAACGTCACGTCCCGTATCTTTTGAAATCATTTGGAGAAAAACCCGAGCGAGCGGATGAATGAAAATTGTCCGGAAAATTATCATCGCGCTCCTTTTTCTCCCCCCTCGAATTTTTTATCCTCTCTTCGTATTCCTATCTCGATTATCTCTTTCCCTTCTCACTCTCTCTCTCTCTCTCTCTCTCTCTCGGTATAAGATTGTAATATTCTATCGCATGCCTTTGTGCACATCCACTCGAGTGGATGAATATAGAAAAGATAGAACGAGTCGCATTAGAGAAGACGTTGCGCGAGTGCGTGACCGCATTCGACGTGGATGCGTGCTTCGCTCGCGCCTACGAGCGTATACATTATTCTCTCTCCTTTTCCTCGTGCGATCCTTTTTCCTTCCTTTTTTTTTTACTTTTTCAACTTATTTATCTCTATTTCATTTTTCATGCTTCTGCTTATTTTTTTCCCCCTAAGTACATTCGAATATGCTTTTAAAAACGCTTAAGAGCGCACGCACTTAAATGCGCAATTTATGAACACGCACTTTGTCAAGAACACGAGAAATAAATTTTACCGGTTTTCATATGCATCGCAAACGCCGGTGAGAAAAGCTCGCGATCGCGTTAAACTCGCAAGGGAGATGTTAAACCAGTGAAATATGTATCAGGAACGGCCGCGTTTCGTTTTATTTAACGGAATCGATGCTCGCGGGATCGTGAGAAATTTTAGACCGTTGTCCTCTCCCGATGAATAGAACATTTATATTTTTCATTTCCTTGTATCGCTAAATAAATACATTACATTCTATATATCTCATTAATTTTTTTAAATTATACTTTATACTCTTAATTTATAAAAAAAATTTTTTTTAAATCTAAATACACGTTTTAATTTTTGGTGGCGCATAAAATATAAAAAAAATTTGTCTCTGAGTAATTTTGGAGAGGTTTTGCTTTGAATAAAATCGACGATCGCAAGATCATGATCAATACAACATTTAGTTGCAGCTTTTATATAGTTACAACTTTTCGTTTCTTATATACGTCTAAATAATTATTTTGTATATTTTTTGTATATTTTCTTGACTTCATGGTCTCTATATCAAAATATCAAAGATTGAAGAAGGTGTAGAAGAGAATGAATGATTATTTTTTAAATAAATTAAACAAAATTTAATAATGTAATAATAATAAATTCATGCCATTTTTCATTATTTCTGGTAAACTTCGATTGTTGATTATTTGCAATTTCTATTTATAGGCTGTGATAAGAGAAATAAGATTCGTCTGTGATTAATTTAATAAGAGTGCGATATATAAGAAAAAGAAAGAATCAGGAAGCGAGGACGAGTCTTTCAGGAAAACTGACAAAGTTGTGATATTCAATGGTGCATGAATACAAGGTACGCTTTGGAGCCCGCGACGCTGATGCTCTTTTCGGGCTGAATGCGCGATGCGACGAGACATCAAGCGAGCTGCACCGAGAAAGAAAATTGATAGGCGGACATTGAAAAAGGCGAAGACGCGGATAATCAACGGGGAATTCTCTCGAGCCCTATTCGCTTAATTATACATTTTATACGTAAATTTAGAGATGGAAAAACGAGAAGAAAAATAGAGTTGCGCCGTAAGTATAGGACGAGGGGATAACTTTCTACGTTGGCGGACATGTCGCAGCGCTAAGCACGCGCTAACGGATTATTTTACTACAGTAAAAGCCCGGGGTTGATACCGTTCATTATCTACCAGGGGATCGCGTTCGCCGTCACACCGTGACGTAATTACTATTTTTGCTCAGAGTCGCGTCTGCGATTTCGTTGATCATAGCCATCCGGCGCTCGTCGAATATTTGAAAAACCGACTGGGTCTTCAGACACGCGGAAGTTTCCATTTCTCCTTCTTCGTCTTCTCTCTTTTTTCTTTGCGGTATTAAAAGCTGCGTACTCGACGGGAAACTTTCAAGATTATGACTATTACGCGAGCGATGAACATGACAATAAAAGACATTTCCTGTCGATCACGAAGTTCATTTGAACGGGAAATATATTAAGGGGTGTCATACCCAGCTAGAAACAGTAGAAAAATGACATTTCGTCTACCTTTCTCTTTATAACCATGAATATTATTGTAAATTACATCAATTGTGGGTTTATTTTATACACTGTAAACCAAATTGTGTGAGTGGTAACAGGAAATGGTGTAAAATAATAACATCGGTGTGTTTGGTAAAATATGTTGAGTGGTATTACTTTTGCTGATTTCACGGGGTTAAAAATCGATGTTTTCAGCAACAAAGCTCGATAACTTTCCTGAGAAATGAACATTTTTTAATGGATGATATTTATTGCATCATCGATGACATAAGCATCACTTATTGAAAAATTTTCATTTCTCAGGAAAATTATCGAGTTTCGCCCATATCTGTGTTCAGTAATGAAACTTTTTGTTTACTTTATTAAGTAGCAATAAACGGACGAGAATAAATGCGAATAATATAGTATCAGGTACCTGAGCTTGGAATACCAAAATATCATTTTATGGCTCACCATTATCTAAATATCATTGAGTAAATCGGTCCTCTAGTACATCTTTGGTTAATCAGGTTTGAGGGGAAGCATAATTATTTCATGGAACTGATAATTAAATATAAAGATTTTCAAAACATTGCCAGAACACTTATTGAAACTCAACATCAACGTTACATGTATTATGAAAAAAATTAGTAAACGAAAATTTTTTTTTAAAGATGAAGTCTATAAATTATTCTGTATCAGGGTAAATCTCTGCATTCAGCGAGAGGAAAACAAAAATATTTTACGAACTTGTTAAGGTATTTCTACCGCGATAGTCCGTTCAAAAATTTGCTGCCTATGTAAAGTGAAGGTAAAATCACCAGTTGAAATTTTTTTCTATAGATTTTTTAAAAAAAATAGATAAACCTTCTTTCATGCTGTATAAAGGTTGGTGCCAAATTTTGAAAGGTTTCTCTATCTAGATATCAAGATATTTCATGTAGAAAATCACATTTTTTAACACAGGCTCTTATGGAAAGTTACCATAGAGCCACGGTAGAACTACCTTGACATGGAATTTTTTTACGAACAAAGTTGCATACACAGAGAGAAAAAGTCCAAGAAAAATTACCATGCTGTCTCTATAAAGTGTGTGCAAACGACAAGTATAGGAAATTTTACCGTGCTGCACGGTAAAATTTCTAACGCTTTAGAGCAATTTTTCGAAGATTTTTCAGAAAATTTCCTACATACATGTCATTTGCACAAGCTTTATATAGAGACAGCATGGTAATTTTTCTCGGACTTTTTATCTCCATGTATAATGTACATGAACCTTACAAACTAATAGAAACTTACATTATTCCAAAATATTATTTATATTATTGAGTTGCTTAATCTGTATCTCTTTTTTATTAGCATCGAATAATATGTTAGCAAGAATAGTGTTACTTTATTAATTTTACGCCCTAAATGGTGTTTATATATTGCAGTATTCATGATTTACACTGATTAAACGCAGCATATCAAACCACATCTATTAACACCACGACATTCTACACCAAACGGAGACCAATAATGGTATTAAATGAACACCATTATAACACCGGATTTGTTTACAGTATTTTGCGTATATCAAAAAAATTTTAATGCCGTAAAAGATACGAATAACTAAAAAATCTACTTGTGTGACTCTTGAACAATTCAATATAAAATTGTTTCAAATTTATCACGATTTTTTTTTTCACGTACTCAAATATAACAACATAAGAATATTACGTTTTTATAAAAAAAATTTCTCATGATAGCTGCAACGAGTGAAGCTTCTAGGGGCGCTTTAATACCAATTAATTTTTAACCTTCATCAACGCGTCCTCGACTTAATTACGGAAAATATTTTCGAGTCATAAGCGTAATGAGCGGATATTGGTTTCGGGACCTCTTCTTCCAAGGTTCAGAGGAAAAAAAAAGTGGGATGAGAGAAGTAACGAAGGCGCACTATAATCGGAAGCGACACAGAGAGCGGAGGTTCGCCGGGTTGATCGATGCGTAACGATGACAACGGCTTCAACCGAGTATGTCGAAAAAGAGTCAGCAGCAACGAGGAAAGACGTTTTCTCGGCCACGATTACGTTCAAGGCTCACGGCCGCGCGCGCGCGCTTCGGAGCTCTAGTTTTCTCGCATAACTGTCCCAAGCGTTTTTCTTTTCTCTTTCATCGAGCTTTTTTCCTCTCATTTTGCTGTGCCCATTTTGTAAAAAAGTAGAAAGAAAATAAAAGAAGCGTAACGGCCCTGCCAGCTCGTTTTCCAAATAATGGACCACGCAGAAACGCTCGATCGGTTTTTCGATGAAAAACGAGTCTTGGGCGGTGAAAAATACGAAAAAGAGAGAGAGCCAGAAAAATGTGAAAAAAAAAAATGAAACCGGCGGAGGCCGAGCGTCGAACCTAATTTCGCGCACGGAAAATATATTGGTCCAAAAATGAGAGCGAACGCGACAAGCAAGGGGAGCAAAAAAATGTGTTGAAGCGTCGATGAAAAAGAGTCACAGTTAATATTTCGAGTTTCTTGATCCTTATTTACGATTTCGATCTACTCGCAGTCCAATTTTTCTCCTCGGCGGATTCCTTACGCGGAAAAGTTCGGAGGCGGCAAAAGGTAAAAAAGGAAACAAAGAATCGTAGAAACGAGGGAAAACTGCGGGACAGTTGCACATCAGATGCATCTCTGGCCGAACGAAGGAACGGGAAAGAAAAAAAAAGAAGAATAACGATGATTTGCTTTTGTTCCTTGAGGAATAATGACGGAAAATTGGCTCTGGCATTGTTCAAATATCCTGTGAGAATTCTTTTATCCCCTCCTACGCTCATCGAGTTTTTATTGCTCCTTCATCATTGTTAAACGGATTTGACTCCACGAGAGCAACACTTCTGCTTTGTTTCGAAAAAAGTAACCGCGTTAGCACGCTTCTTCAACGAGTTTATATTCAATTTGAATAAGCGACTGCATTTTTTTCTGCATAGATTATTCATAAATCCCTATATTTTTCTATCACTTATGTTATTTTTACTGCGCTCATTTTCTCTTCTTCTTGTTTGGTCGGTTGCGTTACCATGATCACAAGAAAACAATCGCGTTTTCATTTTACTAAAACGAGTAATAAAATCGAAGCAATTTTTCGCAATTTACAATGCACCTTCTCCATAGAGCTCCCAAAGCCCCCTAGGGGAAGAGCCGCACTCACTCACTCGGAATCCAATAATTCATATCGAACAATAAACCAAAAAACTGATTTTTGGATTAATTTTTTCCATTTTTCAATGTGAATTCTTGAATTCTGCTTCGAATAAGTAGCATTTTCGATATCTACAAGAAATTTCCAATGGAACAGGCTCTTAAAATCGAAAAGAAAAATTTTTAAAAATTTTGCAAATTTTTGAAAAAATGGAAAGAACGAATTTTTACCCCTGCAAAAATTCGTAAAATTTTTTGAAATTTTAAGAGCCTCGTCGATAGGAAATTTTCCGTAGATAATGCTAATTATTTGGGACACAATCCAAGAATTCATATTGAAAAATATGGAAAAAACTGATCCGAAAATTGGTCTTTTGCCTTATTCAATATATGAACTATGTATTGCACTATAAGCACTGTATTACACTGAGAGAAGAAATTAGTTGATTCAACAAAATATTGGTTGATTCAACTAAATGGCGGGGTGAAATACGTCCAAATAAAGATTTTGTTTATTTA
>JAPYYW010005188.1:0-11204 GCA_030522545.1 Cremastinae sp. A BG-2022a
GAATTCTTGGATTGCGCCCCGTATAAGTAATATTTTTGTTATCTGCAAGAAATTTTGCCATCAAATATTCTGTTTTAAAAAAGACATGAAACTCATCATCAATTTATAGAGCGCATTAAACGAAATTATATGAAGTATACGCTTAGAATAATTGTAAAACATCAATTCAAACATGTTGAAACGGAAAAAGCGGTCGCGCAGCGGCCGCGTTGCTGCTCGTATAAAAAAAAACATTCGATTTCGTCTCATAAAGAAATTTATGATTCATTTCCCGACTGAAAATTATCGTAGATGTTATCCCGAATAAATGTAAATTAATATCAGTTCGTTCGCCTTAAATTTATTATCAGCGGGGATAGAAAAAAAAAGAAAAAAAAGTGGTGAGAGCAGAAAGTCAGTTGTACACACGAGCTTTGCACGGTATAAATTTTCTCTTGTCTCTCGCATCTGATAAAAGTTGAAGATATTCTCATGTTTAATGATATCTCGTGTCAATCGAACGGATGTGTTTCTACACAAATTATGTATATAGAGTATATATTGGTTTTCTTTTTTACCTTTTTGCTTCCTTTCTTTTGCGTTCTTATCACACGATATTAGTTTGCACCGAGTAATATAAAATGCGTACATTATATATAGGAGCTCTTCACAGCGTCTGATTACCATTCATGACCATTTCCGTGTATCAAGCGAGACACCACATTACGCTTCTCTCTCTCTATATATATCTATCTCTCTTTATTCGCACACACTTTATTTAAAGCTCATCAACATCATTATCGATTTGACTAAACACACCCACGTGTACGTCCATCTTTAGCCCCGTTATTTATATACGAGATTGTATGCTGCACGTGATCAAATACTCGGCCGAAACTTGATCTCAATTTATTATTTGACACGCGTTAATTCTCGTTTGCTCATCAATAATACTTCCTTTGATTTACGGAAGTATTTGTCTTTCGTATTAATTCAAATTAA
Organism: Cremastinae sp. A BG-2022a; assembly: GCA_030522545.1. Classification (NCBI taxonomy): domain Eukaryota; kingdom Metazoa; phylum Arthropoda; class Insecta; order Hymenoptera; family Ichneumonidae; species Cremastinae sp. A BG-2022a. The sequence continues at coordinate 982 of JAPYYW010005188.1, forward strand.
TGTAATTGCGTAAACTTTTCTTAAAACAGTTTTTTACAAAAATCATACAATCCGTGAATTATTTTTGATATCATCAGTAATATTTTTTCAGACTTTACCATATACAAGTCAAAATATTTATTGACAAAAATGGCAATTTCACTTATTGCTCTTATTATAGTAGAAAATGCATAAAAAAGTTTTTTTTCAATAAATATCGCGACTTCAGCTCGATAGAGCCTCCTATAATATAACACACGCGCTGGCGTATAACGTCAAAGAAGGTTTGTGCTCATTTTTAATCAAATCTGAGGTAAAAAATTTCACGGCACAACTAATTTAACCCTCAATCCCTGAAGGGGAGGAGGGGGGGGGTCAAATGACTGGGGAAAATGTCTGGGGAGAAATGACTCTTTTTCTCCGCGCATTGTTTGATATTTGTTAAAAAAAATATTAAAAATAACATTCGAAAAATTCCTATTCGTACTTGAAAAGGTCATTCTAAGGATGAACCATGAATTTTTACAGATTTTTTCATGAATAATTGTGGGTGTAGTAGCGCGCAAACGAAAATGACCCCCCTTCATGGATTGAGTGTGCCGAAAAACCCTTCTGAGATTGAGGGATAAGTAATTTTTTTTGTTTTTTTTTTCAAATATGCACGATATTTACTGTAATTAAAGAATATAAAAATAAAGTAGTACATTTTGTAGATAATTATTATCGCGTTTATTGACATTAGCTCCCAAAAAATTACTTTGCTAAATTAAAAATTACGCCAAGTAATGAAAGCATAGTTCGTTGTATTTCTGTTCTTAACTTTTTTAGATCTTTTAAATTATGCGTGCATGGCTTTGTGTAATAATAAGTAAAAAAAGTAAAAAAAAAAGAATTGAGATCATATCGACGCTTCTTACGAAACTAAACTAAACATTAATACGAAACTAGCACGTTTCGACATTTATCACGAAAACTAGCATGTTTCGGTTTTCTCCAGGAAACCAAGCATATTGCATTCGGAGTTTTGAGATGAAAATCGGTCTAATTTTGCAAAATGAGATCAATTATGCAAAATAGAGATGTTTTCAAAGTAATAAACTGACAATTGGTGTAATTTTGCAAAACGAGTTTTTTTTTAAGCTATTCATGCTTCCCTTAATTCGATCTTTGTTATTTTCCTAATTACTTGTAAATGTTTTTTTAATATCATGTAAGTTTTGTTAATTATTTATAACACTAGTTATTGACTTGTCAATTAAAGTTATACAAATATATTCTTTTACAATTTTATATCGTCATAAGATACTGCAGACGAGGTGTACTTGTTCACTTTTTTCAACTTTTTCTGTTAGCGCCTAAAAATGATTTTTATTTTGACAAATTTGTGTGTCAAAGTTTCTCTATCTTTCTCATCCAGGTTCCGTAACCAGTAATAGCAGAGTCAATTTTTTATCATGAATATTTAATATTTACTTATTTAATTTTTTACCTTTCACATAAACTTTTTAATTTTCAAATTTTCTTCAACATGACTTAAATGTCATAAGGCATTCCCTTTATAAGAGATTTTTCTGAAGATTTGAATACTTTTTATAAAAATATTGACCTATGAATAGAATTTATTACTATACATAACTACAGTGCGACCTCTCAATAAGGCCCCAAAAGTCCCCAAGGGGAAGAGTTTTTCCTCGAATTTTAGTATATCCCCACCAGGCGCACACTCCGCGCTCAGTAACTTTTTCTGTTTCACAGTGTGCACCTTGTGGTGGTATCCGAAATCAAGGAGAAACTCTTCCTCTTGGGGTCGCTTGGTGGCCCTATTGAGAGCTATTGCACTGTATTTAATATCCATTTGACAGTGATTTCACCTTTTTTGTATTTCCCATATGTAACGATCTTAAAGTGCTAAGACTTAAAAGTTTACTTTAAAAAGTTTTTAAAGTTTTTAAAAGTTTTACTTTAAACGTGTATTTTACGATTTAAAAATTTTTTGCTTCAAACTATTTTTTATTTTGATGAATTGGAATGACGAGTTCTGCGAAAGTGAAGAAAAAAATGTTTTATCAACAAAAAAAGGGTTATGGAGATGAGGGGAAAAAGAATGAAAATGGAAAGTGCGAATTTTAACACCTACCGAAGGTCGTTCGAATATTCGAGCAAACAGTTCGTCGAGGAATCGTCGTTTTTTTTTCGTCCTGGTGCATTGCGTTCGAAATAAATAAAAAAATTCCCGTATATCGATGCGGATTCTCTTATGGTCGTAGCCCCAAATATTCCTTCTTTCGAGATATTTGCCTTTGCAATAATTTTCAAGGCCCTCTCGTATCTCGTGAGAATTAGGAAAAAGTATGTATGTATGAACCATTCTTGCAACGTCCGCTAACTTTTCTCAATATGAGTGAGCACAATAAATTCTTTCATTTTCTAAACAATGAATTATCAACAATTTTCGAAAAAGAACAACACGATGCTTGGGCAGCTTTTTTAAAAACTTGTTTGCTCAATTCTTGATTATAAAGAAAAAAAAGAAAAGTACAGCGTTATTTAAAATAGAATAAGCATCGTAAAGATCGAAATTGTTTCCTCGAAGCGTGTTTCAGTTCTTTCGAGAATCAAAAAAAAAGTATGAAAAGGATGGGGAAACAATTCCGAAAATATCTCGAAATTCTTTTCATTGTACTTCTCGAATCTAGTGTTTTATACTTAGTGAGAATAACAGCAGGACGCTTTGTTTACTATTGTTTGGGATCTGTACGAGAGATCATCAAACCCGAGAAAAATATTAACTCAATAATTTGCATTGTATAAAAATGCATTGAAAAAAATTTTTCTCGAAGTACCTTTTTCTTAAAAAAATTAATTGTGTTTCGAACATTTTTATTCAATCTTAATATAGCGCATATAATATATAATGTAATGGAAAAACAATAGATAGTGATAGATAATAAACAAATTTAGATGATTATGTAGTGATAGATAATAATTTTTACTATAAAAGTTTTTATATAAACGAATATAATGGAAATTAATGTGATGCAAGCAATTTGCTAGAGTTAAATCAATATCGGAGATGGATGCGTTATCGATGAAAAAATCGGAGGGGTTCTGCAAATGAAGTTCAATTGCGAGAACTTCATATGATTAAAAAACAAAAGAGTGTGTGTATGAGAGATAGATAGATAGATAGAGAGAGAGAGAGAGAACAACAAATGATGCGAGTTATTGTTCTTAAAGTCCACAAGCCGAGGCAACTAAAAGCGTTCCATACGAGACAAAAAGTCTCGAAAACTTTTGTCTGCGTGTTCAACCTTCAAATGAAGTTCAATTGAATTTCAGCCCATTTCTGATCGCTATTTGAATCTCTCGATTATTACACTTGTTCTTCGATTCTGAATAAGATTTCGTTGAAATTTACGTCGTTGTATCGTCGTTGTAATCATCATTTTAGTTCCACTTAAGATAAGTTTTAAGCATAATCTTGCTATTTGTTTCTACAATTAAAGTTTTTTTTTTCTTTTGTAACTTATTTAAAACACGGTCTTTGGGCAAACATTTTTTCAATTTTTGAAAAATGCACGCGAATAAGAATAAGGCCTTATTCTTCGATAAGCAAAATTCGTCGATCGAAATTTCGGAGAACGGAAATTCCAAGTGGTACGAGTCATGCTATCTTTTTTTCGTACGCGAATAATGATAAAAAAGAAACGATATTCTTCGAACTCGTTCAATGTCAAGGTCTGTCTTTTCTTTCGTTCTTCTTTTTCTTTTTCTTCTTCTTCTTCATCTTCTTGATATTCTTTTCCTTTAATTTTTTTCATTTGTAAACTCGGCGATTCAGACTTTCATATCGAGAGATAATTTCATATGCGTGTGAAAGCGAGCAAAAAATACATGCACGCGGTGGCGTATATTTTGCGAGAAATTCGACAGTTGCAAAAGCGCAGTGCCGCGCCTTTATTTTTCGCCGCATTCGACCTTGGGCCATGTGGAATCGGCATTTTTATTGGTAAAGCTGAACCCAGAGCATCTCAGCGCGAATATTTCTTAACAATTCTCTTCTTTCCTCTCCCCTCTCCCCTGCCCAAATTTTCTTTCATTTCTCATGTACAAATCTAATTCTGAATAAATGTATTCGAACTTCAATATTCAAGAGTGCTGATACGAATGATAAAAATCTATTCATTGAGCGTGATAATAATGTGTCAGTAGTTTCGTAAGCTAAATAGTGATAACTTTTGGTTTTTAAGATAGTTCTATCATAAAATCGTTTTCTTAGGATTTTGTTGAAAATTAGCAAAAACTTTCTTTGATATAATGTGCAATTGGTATATTAAATTTAAAGAGGTTTCTCCGAGGTGAATCCGAGACTTCGTCCACTGTGTTTCTAGGACAAATCGGATGTGTGAATTCTCTTGCAGACCTAATTTCACAGATTATTAAATTTCAGGAAATTTGAACGGTGATCGCGTACGGAAATCTTTAATGAGCGTCATATTTTTCTTTGAACAAACGGGAGTGCGGGATAGTTCGGCTAAACTTCGGAGAGTGATTGTGTAAAACATTGTCGGGATCCGGGATCCCCAGAATTATTATCGCGAAATAGGAAAGTCCGGCTGAGCAACCGAATAGCGGGAGGCTCAGTTTGCGTTCCGAGACGGGAATTTAGGTAATTCTCATTACTCTTGTTTCGGTAATTATAACGGGTTCGATATTTTAGCGTGTAAATTATAGAGACGGTGTAAAGAATGAATGCTGACTACGTTTTGCAAGCGAGTGAATGTTTCACGTCGGATCCTTCAATGCTCTCGTATCGTTCAGACTAACATTCTTTCGGAAATAAATGTCGCGAATTTTGACGATATTTAATGTAAATTCTTTGTTTAAGGTCATTCTATAGGTACAGTCAAGTCAAATGATTTTATTTCAATTTATCTCCGCACACCATATGTGGTTTTAGAGCTCAAGTTTATTAATAAAAGTTATCGCAAATTGTTTCAAAAACAACATACTCAAAATTCAAGGTCATCCAAGGTGACTTGTACTTGCTATGAATTATGTACTTGCTAAAAATTAAAAATCGGAACAAGCAGAGTATTTTGTCAAGTATTACCTCGGTCGTGAGATTCGGCGTCCGAGATCCGAGGTTTTACGTTACAAATTCGACAAAACAAATATATAAATAGATAGAAAATTGAGCTAAATTGCTTCACAATGAAGCAGCTTTTTGATATGTAATCATATATTGTTGAGAGTTGTAAAGTATACTATACGCATAAAATGAGCAGCGTCCGAGGCCTCACTGTCTGCATTCTTTTAAACCGAAAGAGAGGTGCCTTCCATGAACGGTTAGAATTCTTGTTAAGTATATATAGCAAACTATCATTACTCTCGTTAAGTATAAACGATTTAATGTTGTAAAATGATAAAGCAGAAAAATTCGCATTCCGGATTCATTCTACGCTGAAGCAAGAATATCTCATTTATCTCATTTATCTCAAATGAGATTTCATTTATCCAAAGTGAGAAATTTTTAGTGCATTTTTTATATAAATTTTTTGTTCAATTGGCCGCTTTTTTCACTCCGTCGTGATCTCAGTCGTCAGACCGGATATTTTCTTTCCTCGGGATCGAATCATTACAAACTCCGGATGTACGCTCACGTGGACACAAAACGAATGAAGCAGTACGAGCAGGAGAATAAGAATATCCTTCTCTTTTTTTTCTTTCTCGTTTGTCTCTTTTTTCCCCTTGTACTTGATGGTTTTTTTACTCGCAAAAATTGAAGGCCAGATCGCGATTACGTTTCAAATTGCCGAGCACTTATCGCTTATTATTTTATCGCGCGAGAAAAGGCTTGTTTCAAAGAACATCCAGAAGTATTTCAACTTTTCTTCAAATAACTCAGATTACTTACATTTTTTTCCAATACTGAAAAATTAATTTTTTAAAACGATGCTAGAGATTGTATTATCCCTCTATTCATCTATTCTTGTTCAATAGAAATGAAATTAAATGAACGAAGTAAAATATAAATGTTTTTGTATTGTAAAATATAATTATGAATACGCATGTAATAAACACAGTATCATTATTACAAAAAAAAAGATTTTTCGGTTCCTCGGAGGATGTAAATTTCAATGAAATTCTTTATTTTTCCGGCTATGAAGAGACTGCATCCGGATGAGAAGAGAGTCATCGACATTTTGCAATTGTCAGGAGCGCGTGTCCTCCTCGCTTTTACAATCCCCTTCGATTCTTTGTTCCTCTCTTACACTCGAGATCTTGTATCAACATGCCAGAAACGTTCTCCTCGCGTATTTATTCCTCTCTCGTTGTTCTTTGACTCTTTAATTTTCTTGTTCTCTCTCTCTCTGTATCTCTATGTTGTTTGTGCTGATGTAGCCGGGCAATGCAAGGTGCAACGTTCGAGTCGCACATATGTATGTCGCCGGTTGAAAAACTCTCGAGACTCATGCGTCCACATTTGCACATACACTTTTCTCTCAATAATTAACAACATGTCTTCTATTTTCTTTGTTCCACCAAAAGTAATAATCAGTCAAAATTTCTACAAATATTCATTTTTTACCAAAAATATAACGTAAAAGTCTCAATACTTGATCACATATGATATCTTAAGATATTTGTAACTTTATTTCTATTTTTTCAAATATTTAAAGAAAAAAAGGCTTCGAAATTAAGCCAAGAGATAATTTTTTTGAGTACACTGAAAAAATAAAAATGTTGTGAAATTTTGTTGATTCAACCAAAATTTTTTCTCAGTGTACTTATGATTAAATCACCTAATGAAAGTATCTTATTTAACTATTAAAATTTTTTTAAACATTCTATTTCCTAATTCATAAAATTTAAATAAATTCAAGAATAATCAAGTAATGAAAATGTTAAGTCGTAGACGAATATACATGGCATAACTTTATTTCTCACATAAATACATACTCTGTGACGTACTTTTTCAAGTCCCGGACACCGATCTTGAGACTGAGAAAATACTTCAACTCTATCGTTCCAATTTTTAATTTATTTTCGGGACGCCAGTCGTGTAAACGACTCGGAACGACAGGATTTACCGTGGGATGGTTTTACCGTCTAGTTATCGAGATATCTAATGTTGAAAATAGCAACTTTAACGTGAGCTCTCTTATTATGGCAAGCTCTGAAAAACTATTTGATTTTTAATATTTAATATCTCGAATTTGACACGGTGAAATTTTATCAAATTTTACACACTCTTGGATAGGATGCTAAGAAAGGTTTATGCAAAATTTCAAGAAATTATCTCTAAAACCACCAAATGCAAGTACCTTCTTAATTTTAAAAATTTCCGGGTTCACCCACGTCACAGACATATTCTTCAATCACAAATCTCAAAATAAATGCCTGAATTTTGAAAATTGAAAAAATACCCTCTCATTAAATTTAAAGACCATATATTTAGTTTTTAGTTTTTTTATTATTATTTCAATCGACGGGTGTGGAGTGATTGATGCTAGTGGATAAAAATTTAAAAGATAATAAAGAAGAAAAAGATGAGGTTGGCAATTTTTCATCTTGGATTCTTTCGATCTGGATAATAAGCATCAGGGGGATAATTCATTGTGGGAGTTCTTAAAAATCTGACAAGTGGATTCGAAATGAGAAAAATAAATGTAAACTGTGCATGTTCTGCTAACAAAACACCCCATGAGATCAACCGTAAAAAAAGAAGATTATCGTGCATTCTTTTTCTCACGATCATGCCGATCATCCAAGAATAATATAGTATACATACATATAGTATGTATAACGAGTAGAAGATCGGAAATTGACCAGCGGCGAGAGCGTGATCGAGATAGGCCGAGAGAGAAAGTCTATTCTTCCATTATAATGGCGAACAATGCAACAGATCTACCCTCATCAGATTATAAATTTCCAGAGCCCTCCCAACGTGTTCCATTCGCCAGATCGCGTCTCTTTACTAAAAAGCTATACTTCAAAGATTATCGTGAAATAAATCGAATTTTTATTTATTTTTCACATACTTACAACGAAATCATATTCAATATTCGTTCAGTATACCGTTTCTTTCTCTCATCAACTTGTTCTCATTTAAGGATGTGCTCAAAATCGAAGATGAACATTTTTTAAAATTTTACGTAATTTTATAAGTAACATCTTTAAAAGGTTGTGTAAAAATTTCATGTTGACTAGGAAGCTGTAAGATATTAATTGCTAAAAATGGCTATTTTTTGTACTTTTCCATAAGAACACGTGTTAAAAGTTGCAATTTTGTTTCATAAATATCTCAGTAATGAGTTTCCTAATTTAAGGTGGTTCTATCGGTGCAGTTAAATGAACAAATTTTGTGTTAGTTTATCTCTGTATCTGTTTATCCTGTGGTTTTTCAATAAAATGGTTTACAAAAAAAAGTTGTTACAAATTGATTCGATAATAGCATATTCAAAATTTAAGGTCATCCGAGGTACTTGCTATGTATGAAAATTAGGAAAATTAAAATCTTAAGATTTTTTTTAGAAACTAATAGAAACTTCTTCAATGTACTTTAAAGAGTTGTACAAATTTTAAAAAAGTTCTCTACCCAGAAGTCAAGATATTCAGAGTTGAAGATCGTATAATATTACAACAATAGTACAGAAAATAATAATTTTCGACAATAAATATTCCGAGTTCTACGTAGTAATACCTATTTAAATGTAATTGCACATTTTATCAAAGAAGATTTTTTTTACAAGATTTCAACAAAATCCTAAGAAATTGATTTTATGATAGAATTATACTCTGATCTTTGTATGGCGTTGAAGAAGCTTCATCTTATTTTTCAAAAAAAATTTCATCACCTTTTTGTGCAATCACGTAGAGAGTAGATCTGTCATTGGATGACCTTGAATTTCAAATATGTTCTTCAGTTGATTTGCAGCAACTTTTCTTCATAAATTTTGAGTATCAAACGACTTCGTACGAGAGTAAAATGTTGTCAAACTTTTGATTTTTTGCCCTATGGATTTAATACTCTTAACGATTGTTCTACAAAATAATATACATAAAATGCTGTTATATCTAATAGTACATAGTACAATGTATTATAAATGAAAATAATAATAAAAATGTATACGAGTTGTTTGAAAGGATGAGGCAAAGCGCGTGTCTCCGAGGATGCTCGGGCGTTAGCGGAGCTGTTATAAAGATTTGTAGGGACAGGTTTGAGCTACCGAACACACACGGGCGCGCGCGCGCTCAGCTTCGCCGCACCGGGACTTCTAGTATCGCCGCAAGAAAATAAGCCTCGGAATAGTCGTATCTGTAGTAGTGAATTCTCGTACAGGCTCTCACAGAATTTAAAGCCGATTAGAAAGAGGAGACACTACAAGTATTTTTCATCGGGAGAATCTCCTGAGGCGAGATATATCTCCCCGCATCTCTCGCGATCCCATCCGACTCTGATGAGTTTTTAACGATGATCATTTTTATCATTTTTTTTTAAATTTTATTTTCTTTTATTTTTTTTCTGAGAAATTTACAATTAAATTTTTCATTGAGAGAGAAAGAGACTTTTATAATTTTGTGGAGCCTGTATACGCGGTCGAGAGCTGTTAGAAGACTCAAAATGATCTTACCTGATACTTCTTCTTCTTCTTTCACCGAGCTCGGAGCTCTATCGAACGATTTTCTCCTCCCGGAGAATAACGGTTCCAATAATTCATCGACCAGTGCAGGCCAGACTTACCCGACCGAAAAATTCATGGAACCATCCATGATTCGTCGCTCTGCGATCGTTAATTATTTCTTGAAGCAATTCAATGACGTATTTTCACGAATTTGTTGTCTATAATGTCTTTTTTTAATTTAAGGGTGTATTAACGAAAGTATGAAAATGTATTGTTGCTATTGAATTCTTTTTACGATATAGAGTATTAATTCAGTTTCTTTATAGCTAAGTTTCAAGTATCATTATCGCTTAGACTAAGCGATAACTATATATCCTGTAAAAATATGTTTGACTTTCGTCAAGAAAAAAGAAAGATATTGCTAATTGAAATTTTCATGGGTCCACGAGATCCAGTGTGACTCACCAAATTTAAAAAAAAAATTTTTTTTCGATTTTAAGAGCCTTTTCCATCGGGAATTTCCTGTAGATAACGAAAATGTTAATTATTTGGGGCGATAATGAAGAATTCATATAGAATGAGCCAAAAAACTAACTTTTGGATAAGTTTTTTGCA
>JAPYYW010005191.1:0-11956 GCA_030522545.1 Cremastinae sp. A BG-2022a
TCTAAAAAAAATTGTATTCACATATTTCATATGGAAGAATATTCTCTCCAAATTTGAACGAATTTTTATCATTTCGTTATATGTAGCCAACCTCCTTAATATTAAACTCTTCATAATCTTATTTTTACAATAAATAAAATGTAATTAACAACAAGCTTCGCTGTAAACACACAATATACAAATAATTATCAAAAATATTTGAAAGCCAGATTAATATTAAACTGTTTATTCCCTAAATTTTACAATAAATAAAATGTAATTAACAACAAGCGTCGTTGTAAACACACAATCTGCAAATGATTATCAAAAATATTTGAAAACTAATTTAATATTAAACTCTTTATTCTCTAAAATCATCTTGAGAGACTGTAGAATTCGTTTTTTTTTTCGTTTTTGTGAATCAATTAATATTTCGTAATGAAAATTTTTTGAGCGAGTCAATTGCCCTGTGAATCCACAAAAGAATTAACAATTGGGCTTACGTGCCGGCATGCGACCAAAAATAATCTTTGATATGATTTCGAAGCGGGTTTATTAACGTCATACTCGCGACACTTATCTCAAGGCGCTTTTAATAGCGTCCCAGTGAGCCAATATCCGCTGCTGATGATAATCTTCTCGAGCAAGTTACGTGGAAAACAAAAAATTGAAAAATTATCGAAAAATCAGCCATCGTGCAAATATACAATGAAAAATTTATTTTTACGAGTATATTTTGGGTGATGCCGACGTTTATGACGATGAGCTTATAAGTGTATAATATAAAGATTGGTTATCTGGCAAAAAAACGATCACACGTGTCACGAATCGCGGTATGGAGTGTCTTCTGTCTTTCTCGTCGTCTTTGACATCCTAGCGGTTAGTAAACTCTTCGGTTGAACTTTTCGTTGTCGAGAAAGCAAGGAGGGCGCCTGGCATTCGCTCCGATGCCAAGACCAAGAGGGGGGATTCCCCACGAAGAAAATCGTGGCAATCTGCCAGTGCAATGACATTTGTTTTCGCTTAAAGTGCATCGCGCGGGCTTTAATTATTTCGTCACTTCGAAGAATATACCAATTTATACGCCCGTACCATTCAATATTTATTATTATATTTTTTTTACTTTTTAATAATAATATTGATAGTATTTTCTGACGATTATCTGACTCGCTGTATAAAATTAATCAAAAATTCTATCATTTTTAAATAAACATTTAAATTGATGTAATTTCAATATTAATCAATAATTGTAGTTTTTCAAAATTTAATGTATTATTTCATTTAGTGTTTTTTTTTGCTGTGACCTGTTGGAAATTTATACGAGTGCTCCTCATTTAGAAAATTCTTGTAGATTAATTATTTTTTGTTAATTTGCATTAAAAATTCGTGGAACAAAAATAACTCGGGTTTAGTGGGAAAGAGTGCTAAAAATACGTGAGATGTGCAACTATTAATTATAGTGATAATTGAATTTCGTCATGCTCTCTTGTAATAAAGGATTTCCGGCATTGCTATATAGTTTTTGGCTGAATCGTGACAAATTTTGAGGCAAAATCCAACTTTGCAGGGTTGAATAGTTTCCAAAATCATTACAGATCGAGCTGACTCATTCTAAAAAAATGTATATATATAATTTCGAGATTGTTCTGCACATAAAACAAAAAAAGGTTGAAAATTTTGCTTCGAAACATATTTTTTTTCTCTATTTTATGTATAGTATTATTTTGTGTAATGTCAGATGAAAATCTTTCACGCGCTTTTCTCAAGGACGAGAATTTTCCTCAATGGCTCAAGTTGTTTTTTTTTCTTCTTTTAACGAATTAAACGGAATATAGTTAGTGGCAATATCGGGACGAGGTCAGGAGAGACGCAATTTCTGAGATCTTGCCACGCGGTGATCACACGTGGACAGTAACCAGATAAGTGTATAGAAAGGTTTGAAGAATGGAATGTGGACTGTGCACTCGTAGATTTTTGCTACCTATCGCCTTATCTATATATATGTATTTCTCACATTTTTATCACGTTTCCTAATCTACTCGGTCATTTCTATATTTTTTAAATAATATTCTATTTTTTCAAAGTAGCTCGCCGAGCTATAATTTATCTTAATCTGTACTTATGTCCGTTATTTCATAATTTTGTTCTCAGATACCCACGAGACAAGTCTTTGATTGCGTCGATCGATCACAATTGTTATCGAATATCCAAAGATCTGCCTTATCAGATTTTTCGGTTTTATTGTCATCCGTTGCAAAATTTTTATTTTTAACGTGCATCTACATTAGAGAGAAAACGTCCAAGAAAAATTACCATGCTGTCTCTATAAAGCGTGTGCAAATGACAAGTATATAGGAAATTTTACCGTGCTGCACGGTAAAAATTCTAACGCTTTAGATCAATTTTTCCAAGATTTTTCAGAAAATTTCCTATACATGTCGTTTGCACAATACATGTCGTTTGCACAAGCTTTATAGAGACAGCATGGTAATTTTTCTCAAACTTTTTCTCTCCGTGATAGATTAAGAAAAATCATATTTTTCGCATACTTGTATAAATAATTGTCACGTAAATTTGAAATTTTGCAGTTTCTCTTATTTTATTGCATATTTCTTCTAACAAAAATTCCAAATGCGGACAGGTGTACTTTCGAAAAAATTTCGAAAACGATCGATTCGAAAAAACACTCATTAAGCACGAAAATTCGAAGAAGAAATTCGAACAAAAGAATTCTGAGAACATTTTTTTTTTCGAGACTATTGTGTAAGCGGACTTTGAAAAATACCTAGCTCTAATCAATTATCGTATATACTTACCGTATCTTCGTCACTCTCCCTAATTTTAATCGTTCGAATAAGTTGTACTTGACCGAATTTAAAAATTAAAAAATTTGTACGTTCGTGGAACAAGACGCGTGCCGAAAAATGATACTGAATGAAAGTGACAATAACCAGCGGATATCGGTTTAAATCAGTTTTCAGCGATAACGAAATATACAATAGATAAAAGCATATTCTTGTAGATTAAAAAAAAAATAATCGTTTCAGAATCACGTCTCGGGCTGTGATGTGTCCTAATCTTTTAACTCGCTTACGTGATTTCGTAATTTTCTTCCTCAAATTCCTCAAAAGTCTTTTATCAAACGTACATCGATACCAATGCTATATATCGGATAATTAAGTCTCATCGTCATGCTTTATAATCTTTTTATGAAGTAGAAACTTCAAAGGTAATTAAAAAATTCCTGAAATTCAAATCATGTTGAAAGAACTAATAGTTCTAGATTTAATAAATCTAATAGCCAATAACTCATATCTTTTCAATAAAGTTTACGATCCGAGAATTATTTTTTATCGTACTTTATAAATATTAGTTAATCCACTTTTGCAGCTTAAATTTTTTTTCAAGCTTTTTCAAAAATGGTTATGACTTAAAATTTTGAGAATTCAATATTTTTTAGTCTTTTTGCCTGAATTAAGGTAGTTCTATCGGCACAGTCAAATCAAAAGTTTTTATTTCAATTTATCTCCTTACCAAGTAATTTTTGGGCTTAAGTTTATTAAGAAAAGTTGTTGCAAATAGTTTCAAGAACAACATATTTAAAATTCAAGGTCATCGAAGGTCATCTGTGTGTTCTGTGTTACATATGAAAATTACGAAAAAAAAATCTTACCAATTTTTTCAAAAACTAAGGAAAGCTTCTTTGAAGTATAATAAAAGAGCTATGCTAAATTTCAAGAAGGTTTACCATCTAGATTTCAAGATATTTAGGACTGAAAATAGCAATATTTAACATGGCCTCTTATGGGAGAGCACTGAAAATTGGCATTTTTAACGATAAATATCTCGATTTCTACGTGGTGAATCCTCTTAAAATTTGATACGCATACGTATGTCACAACGAAGAAGGTTTGTGCAAATTTTCAATGAATTCTTGAGAAAATGATAAAACGATAGAACTACCTTAAACTTTGGACTCAATTATGAGTAGTTATGAGTAATAAGTCAAGTATGAGTAATTTAATATGTACTTATTAAATTAAAAATTGAATGTTTACTGAAATTGTATCCCATATAGTACTTCTAAATAATGATTTTCTCATCACGCATTGTTATCGTGAAACGCGGTGTTACCTATATCGAGAAAATGAAGAGAATAGTGTCATTTGGGTGCTTATCATTGGACAATATGTATTGACGATGACTTTTGATAAATGTTGCAAGATTATTTACTGGATCGCCGGAATTCTTCCGAACGATTAGCGCAAACCGAGGCTCGAACTTTGCTCCGCCCTCGAACCTATCTGTCCAATATTTTTCGAGAACATTTTCTATCCCGAGCTGTTCTATCGCCAGGTCCAAAGTTCGTTCCGGATCTTGAAAATAAACCGGGAACGCCGGAGAACGTTCTGGGCCCTCGTTGAGTGATTTATTAATTATTTTGTTATTTTTTCATTTAGAGCCTGATCTTGTCACGTGAAAGATCGACGCCGGAAATTTATGAGAACACATTTCTCGAAACGTTTGTTTTTTTTTTCGTATCACTGATGCAAGTGAATTCTTCATTTTTGACCCGAAGAACTTCTCACGATGACTTGATTATTAAAACGACAGTGAAAGTAGTAAATAAACGAATCATCGTGAATAAGCTGAATGATTGAGATATTTTCTGTCGAAAATTTTCGATATTTTGTTTTTCAAGGATTTACAATTGATTTATTTATTGAAGTACTCAAATAAGTATCGTCTAGTTATCGATAGCACCAAAGTCTGGACACTTGTGTCAATAACCTCTCTGATCGATTGAACCTTTATCGTGGCTAAATCTGAAACGATTTAGGACCGTATTTGCACACCGTGCCACCATTGATGAATTTATCTGATAAAAGGAAAAGGAATGATAAGGCGCATGCAACATTTTATCATGATGTGTACTTGCTTGATTTATACATCGTTATACTTGAAAATGAAAACTACGAAAGAATTTTGTTTATTATTTACTGTTTAGTCTACTAAAAATCCTTTTTAAATATTAAAGACAACACTCGATTTTATGTTTATATTTAAATATTAGATTAATTTAATTTAATATTAACAAATATATTGTAAACAAAATATAAATCATTGTTCAAAATATTATCCTATGGAATTAATTAAGTAATAATAATAATAATAATAATAATAATAATAATAATAATATTCGGTAAGCTACGATTTTAGAAAAATGCAACAATCTTTTGATAAAATAAACATTTTTTGGGTCTTACTTTCCCTCACCTGCGATGAGAAATTGACGTCGATTGCGATGCGTTTTCCACATCCAATACGTAAATTCCCATTGTGCCCATTGTGAGTAAATTCCTGAGACATCGGCGTAAAGAAAAAGAAAGTTTATTACGTTCTCACTGAAGCTCATCGTAATTTGGTAATTTGACAAACAACATTTTTATATAATATTTATGAACAGATTTTATATTTTCGTATTTAACTCGTGTTTTTTTATATTATTATTTCATTTTTATTAAATTGTCAGTTTTCGCGTCGTTCTAATTTTCTGGAGAAAGCAGTCGAATTTTTCAGGCGATCAATTGCGAAAGAATAATCAAGTCAGGTCGTAAGCTCGTATCTTTTAATATTTATCAATTTAATTATCAGTCTTTGCGTTACTCTGATTTTTTCTGGGAAACAAATTGAATTATTTGAGCGATTAATTGCGGAAGAATCGAGTCTGGTTGGAAATTGGAATTTCGCGAGGTCGAGGCTTTCTCGCCTAAAAATATACCGTGGAGAAGGCGGAGACACAAATGCTCGCTCGTTTTTACTCTCGCGAATTTGCATGCCTCTTCGAGACTGTCTCCGCGGCCCGTCGCCGATTCCTCCGTATATTTGCTCAGTGAAAATGTACACTCCTCGATACGCTTCTGACGCGTGCGTTTTTCCACTTCCGTCGCGCTCGCTATCGCTAACAAAGAGGGCAAAAGTTCAACACTTACCTCTTTCTGCTGTCGCGAGCGTACATTTACTTCTTTCACTTCAATACATTTTTTCGCCTCCGTATGATTTCTTTATCGTATCATTTTTCTCATTTTTCATTCAGAATAAAGTGATTTACGTTTTTTTTTTTGCTTTTTTTTTACTCACGAAAAGTTTTTATCGCGATATTTTTACTTTATCGCCACACGTGTCGTTTCCGTCGTAAATTTTTTTTTTTTCGACTCGAAAGACACTGTTTATCGTAACATTTTTCAAGTGCGTAAAAAGATTTTTTGCATGGTTAATCTAAGAAATGTGAAGTTGGAATACGAAATCATTGTTTGCATCGTTAAATTATTTCCTCGGTTTGGAAAGACACTGTTTTTCGTAAAATTTAAAAAAAGTGCGTAATCGTAAAGATTTTTCGGTCGCTCTAGAAAATGTGAAATTTAAGTACGAACTGTATTTACGTCGACTGTTGTTTTGGAATGTTTCTTTACGAGTTCTCTTCGACATCGAATGCATTTTTTGGACAAAATACAGATAGTTTTTGGTTTCTGTGAATCAAAATACGCGACCAGCCGAAAATACATCGGAACGAAGAGAAAAAGTGCTTGTCGTTGTCGACGAGAGCAACGAAAAGATTGCAAAGATGATCGATTTGCCGGACTTTCAGGACGAATCGAGAACAATAGAGATAATTCGTTGAAAAAATGCAAATCTTAATTTTAGCATAATTTGAGTTACACGTGTAATTGACATTGAGACTGATTAATATTTTTTTCTTTCACTGAATCGCCTTGGGCACGTCGTCCGTTAGATCCGTGCGATGGTCACTTATTTGAGGACGCGATTCGTAAGTGCAAATCGTAACTCCGTGACGGTGTCCGGGCGACCACTCGCCTTTCAGTCCTATGTAATACACTCGCGTTCTCTCGTCGCTCTCGTTGCCGCTGAGATGAATGCTCAGATGGTGTACGGACGAGAACTTGACGACTCTGACAATAATTTGATTTTCATCAATAAAAATTAAAATTAATGCGTAAACCTTAAATATTTATAATTATTAAGCTTGTATAAAATGTATAAAATTCCACTGTAGTTAATAAAAATTATAAAGGACAAAATGAAACAGTGGTCTTTCAATAAAGAAACAAATAAATTGTAATTTTGTTCACGAATTCTGCACAATTTACAATCAAAGGCTGTGCATCTTTTTAAAACTAAATTTCTCTATTGGCAAACTTACTTTATGGGATATTCATGCACGCCGTACTGATCGTTGACAAGTTCAAATTCTTGATCACAAGGAGAGGCAGCATCGTCGAAGCTCATACTTGGACGATTTTTGAACCTGCAAGTAATAACTCTATAATTCTATCTCTATAAAATAATAGAAATAAAAATACGTATGTTTTTTATAAAACTCAACAAAATCTTACAATTTCATTTTCATTGGCCGAGTGCCCTCTAAGCCTCCGATCAGGATAATCCCCTTGAGTTTGACATCTCCAGTGAATCTTTGAAAAAAATTAAGAAAGAATTGTATGAGAATGACAATCGTGATTGTTTTATTGGATTTTGAAAAAATTATCTTACGGGATCTTACGGGATATTAAAGAGCAACTCGTCGTCGTCGTCGCTTTCTACAAACTGAAAAATAAAGGGCTTTGTCAACTTTGCTGTAGTTTTAAAATAAATGATATCGAAGTGATAATGGAAATAGAACGAACCTTGTCCTGAGTCAGGCGTTCTTCCCACGGTTTGAAAACCGTTGCTCCGGAACCTTCTTCCCTCTCGTTCAAACATTCAACCGAGTACTTGTTTATTTTCTGATACAGACTGTATTCCACGCCAATCTCAGCCTCGTCCCTGTGTTCACCGTTACAGCAGCATCGACCGTTCATTTTTGAAAATTGATTATCATCGACGCGACGAATTTCTAACCTCAAACTTAAACTAATATTAGCCTCAAAACACCGACTTTTTATATTAATGATAAATCCAACAGTCACGATAAATAAACACAGCTTTTGGATATATTTTTATTTATTTATGATAATTTTGATTCAAATTTATAAACGTCACATAATTCGTAATGCAAAGAGTAGTGATCACTGACAAAAACTTCTATCGGCGACAGTCAGCTGATCGTCTGATCGACGAAGCACCGAACCACTGGAGCGCCACTGCGCTGGTGTCGATTCGTAATTACATTTTCAAAATTTCCAACGAATTATTTTCGATAAATTTAGGATAAAAATACAATAAAACTGTTATAAAATGCATGAGAAATATTTTCTTTATCTGTACAATTTGTTTCTCAAAAGATATTTATAAATAATAAAGTTTCTCTTCAATTTTCTTAGATTATCGTGTAATAAAACTCGTTTCAGTTTGAATTGCACCACCAAAGTCAGATGATCGTGCACATTTGCATGCACGTGCGCAACAACGACCGATATTTCGAAAATTGATCAAACAATAACAAAAAATTTTGTCAATTGAAAATTTGGTAAAGAATTAACAACAGTTTACAATAAGAGAATTGTGGATAAGAGAAGGGGGGGGGGGAGAGGGGAAAAATGAGACTCAGCTGTATCGACTTTCGATAAAACAAACTTCGTGTATGCGCAAATATTGGGCGGTTGGCTCGCGCATAGTCTCGTGCAGTGAACAGTTGGCGGAAATGCAGCTGCGAATCGTGTACTCGTGTTCAAAATAACAGCCGATATTTTCAAAAATAATACCAATTATTTCCATACAACGTTAATACCACGCGCTAAATTATTATTGTGTTTTGGAATTGACGAAATAAGAAAATACAAAATGAATGATACTCCACAAACGCATTTCCCTTGGAACAATATATGCAGGAAAAATAAAATTGTTTTCCTCGACACAGACCTTACTCTTAAGTTCATTGTTACAGAGCTGAATAAAATTCAACGCGAACGTTCTAAATATGTATTTTATCTTTAACGAGCTGAATTCTTCATATGAGATATATTCACCTTAAAGTTTCATTAATATTTCACCGATGATGAGAAAATCAATCGATGGGAGTGAAAATTACATATTTTTAACGCAGTGAAAATTTTCAACTCTTTTTTTTCAGTTTTTTTTTTAAATTCCATACAAATCCTCTTGTAATCGCGGTACATTTCCAATGTTTACTTTCAGCCAGTCGGAATTAACGCAAATGCGTTGTTAATGGACTACTGAGAAAATTTACACATGTGTTTCCGAGCCGATGCACCCTGGCTATCAGTCAATGGAAAATTCGAGAAAAACCAGGTTACTGCTTTTTTCCCTCGGATGCGCAAAAAAAAAATTTACAAAATTTAT
This sequence comes from Cremastinae sp. A BG-2022a, assembly GCA_030522545.1. Classification (NCBI taxonomy): domain Eukaryota; kingdom Metazoa; phylum Arthropoda; class Insecta; order Hymenoptera; family Ichneumonidae; species Cremastinae sp. A BG-2022a. Next base: position 9,301 of record JAPYYW010005191.1, read on the forward strand.
GAAATATAAAAAAATATAATATAATATAATATAATACATAATATAATATAATATATAATATAATATATAATATTATATTATATATAATTTAATTTAATTTGATATAAAAAAATTTATAAAATATTAAAAAAAACAATTTTCTTTCCTACAACGGAAATCTAGAGAATAATGGAATTGCAACAAATTGTAAAGCATCAGAAGAACTTTTCACTATAATTTTTATCGAGATTCATCGATTAATGTTTAATTAAAAAATGAATATCTTTCCTCTTGGGTACTCGAAAACAAACTCTCGATTCTTAAGCACATTTTTGGAGCTTGCGCTAACTGCTAAACTTTTTCGGTAAGTCCAGTTTCCTGTTATGTCGAATGAGCGCATGTGGAAACATTTTGGAAATAAATAACAAACCATCAGCACTCTGAATTAAATTTCCTAAGGAAAAAATTTGTTTATGTTCTAATTTGCGTCATGCATCATGTGCGCACTCCACTACCAATTGTAATAACAATAGCGAACGTAGATAACGTTGCAGCATCTCCAACAGTCGATGAAATCTTTGTTGTGGGAAAATAAATGGTCACAGTGTAATCACACACGTGCTCAATGACATTCGTGATTCTTTTATTGTTGGCCATGTGCAAAATTCCTCTCTTCCTTCATTTTCGCACGATCCTGACGAATTTTCGAGTGATAAGCGTTTCTACACCATTTTGCATAAATAATGCATTAATTTTTCGAAGGAAATGGATTTTTCCACAATGAAAGAAATACAACCAAATTTTTTTTTTTTATTACGAAGTAATACACTTTTTAATACACTTCTGTGTATGCATGTAAAGCAGCAATTAAAAAAAAATGTAAATCGTATTCACAGAAAAAATTACAATATTGTTGCAGTACTACTGTTGTATAATTGCAGTATAATCACAAAATTATTTTTTAACTGTATATTTCAACATGTAGGATGATTGTGACATATATTTAAGTATAAACAAATAATTTTCAACGATTTTACATTTGTGTACAAACTACGTACCAAATTTGTGAGAAAGAAACATTTTTTTTCAGAAAAAAATTACTATGTTTTGACAATTACTTTTTCCTCTGTCGAGTATACGTTTACGACGATTAATGAATCATATTAACTTGGTAATGCATCTTTTTATCCTTATTATTATTTACAAGATACATGCAAGCTTAAATATTTTAATGCTAAATATATTGAAATTTGTAGAATATGTTTTCACAATTGGTGAAAAATTGTCGTCTTTGATGTACAACATCGGAATGAAAACTCAAAAATCTTATTAAACAGATATCTGACTTGGAACAATACTATAGTTGTAATGGACAAAAATGTAACTTCACACCTGTTCTCTTAGCCAATGGCGCGATTATGATAAAAAAGTCATGGATGGTATAATACCATATTTGTAAATATATCAATTTATTATTTGTATACATATTAACGAAGGAGAGGGGGAGACAAACAACGGTTTCGGGGCGGCGCAGTATCTTTGGTAAAATAATAGCGATAAATTTTATCAACACTGTACGTTCAGAAAACGGTAAGAGGAAGAGAGATAAGCCAATAATAATGAAGATTGCCGTATATAAGAAGACTTCATGAATTGGCTTAAATAGCAGTCGCTGTTACCTTACACCATCCTTGTGAGACAGACTAAGCTCAAGTTAGGACCAAAAAGAGCCTGCGATGATAGGTACCCTTAAGTGAAATTGAAAATCAGTTACTCGTGAAAAAAAGTAATACATTTATTTACATCCAATTTTTTTTTTTCAGTATTAAGGTATCTGATTCTTGCATCAGCATTTGCATTTGTGCTGAGTGCACCAAATGTACCACTGCACAAAAGCTTGGACAACGTACATCATGGAATAGACAAAAAAAAGGATTCGCACTCGGATCACTCACATGGAGATGGAAAGGACGATCAAAGCTGTGAAAGTGATAGTGGGGAAAGTGAGTCGGGAAGCGAATCCTCTTCGTCTTCGTCAGCCAGCTCGTCCTCGTCATCAACAAGTGCAAAAGCTGGAGCATTATCAATTTCCCATTCTGAGTCGTCCGCCTCTTCGAAAGCATCATCCCATTCGAAAGGATCTAAATCCAATGCAGTAGCTTCTGCTTCTTCGAAGGCATCTTCTCACGCAAAGGGAGGATCTGAGGCAGCGTCGTCCGCACACTCCTCGGCATCATCACACTCCAAGAGTGGTTCTAAGGGATCCAGTTCCGAAGCAAGCTCTGCTGCTCATTCCAAATCCTCTTCAAAATCTAAGGGCTCTAAATCAGAATCCGAGTCAGAATCTTCTGCATCATCTAAGGCATCTTCTCACTCGAAGGCAGGATCCAAATCAAAATCGTCCTCAAAATCTAAGGGATCTAAATCGGAATCCGAGTCACATTCATCCGCATCATCTAAGGCATCTTCTCACTCGAAGGCAGGATCCGAATCAGCATCATCTGCCCACTCAAAGGCATCCTCGCACTCCAAGAGTGGTTCTAAGGCCAGTTCTGAAGCAAGCTCTGCCGCGCATTCAAAATCCTCTTCAAAATCTAAGGGCTCTAAATCAGAATCCGAGTCAGAATCTTCTGCATCATCTAAGGCATCTTCTCACTCGAAGGCAGGATCCAAATCA
>JAPYYW010005196.1:0-20724 GCA_030522545.1 Cremastinae sp. A BG-2022a
TGGAAAAGTCAACAAAGAAAAATAGAAAATGAATAATGAGAGATAGAAAATGAAAATATTAAGCGGAAAATGGAAAAGTGCATAAAGAAAAAAATACAATGATTAACTGGAAAAGGAAAATGAAAAAGTCAACAAAGAAAAGTAGAAAATGCATATAAATTTTCCAATTTCCATGCTCTCCAAAGAAAACTCAAAAAATTGCAAATAAGAAGTAGAAGTGGAAAATGGGCAAGAGAAGAGAACGGAAGGAAAATGGAAGACCGGAAGTGGAAAATGAAGCAGGGTGAGAAATGAAAAAAAAAAGAAAAAATGAATGTAAAATGCAAGGCTTGTCAACGGGCTTGTATGGAAATCTGAAGGGGTGACAAAAGGAACGAAATCCGAGGCGCTTCGTCTGGCTTTCTCCTTTGTATTCATTAAGTAACGATTATTAGTTTATGGGCTAAATCTGACGATAATACGGGAGGCTGAATTGAAAAGCGTCCTTCCGAGTCGTGAGCCGTGACTCCGGAGCTTCGCTTCGCCTCTCACGCTCGAATCGGTAATCCCCTTTGAACCGAGGAACGTTCTTAATGCAATATTGATTCGATTTCACGAGAAGCGCGTACCATTTACCGTATTCATCGTATATCCGAGTTAGCGAATCTTCCTCCTCTTTCACACACGCCGACGAAGCTTGTGCCAGATTTGCATGTGAAATTACAAGCATCGCGGATTCTCCCCCTCCTCACCCCGGACTCCATTACGTGCCTCTTCTCGTCTCGATTTCTCGTGTACTCTCTGATATTATTTTACATCAATTTTATTTTTTTTTAAGAAAAAATTAATATTTTATAAATTTTTCTTCATTAAACATTTTCTGGAATTATTTGTTATTGTATTTTGAAAAAATAGCTAGAACTCGCTCGCGAAGAACTCGCTCGTGCCAGATTTACATATGAAATTACAAGATCGTGGATTCTCCCCCTCCCTTCCCCATAAAAATTTTCCTCCCCAGACCCGATTACGTGTCTCTTCTCGTCTCGATTTCTCGTGCACTCTCTGATACTATTTTTCATCAATTTCGTTTTTTTTAAGAAAAAATTAATATTTTATACATTTTTCTTCATTAAACATTTTCTGGAATTATTTGTTATTGTATTTTGAAAAAATAGCTAAAAAATATTCTCTGATACTATTTTTCATGAATTTCTTTTTTTTAAAAAAAAAATTAATATTTTATAAATTTTTCTTCATTAAACATTTTCTGCAATTATTTTTTATTGTATTTTGAAAAAATAGCTAGTATCTTACGAAGAACTAGCTCGTGCTAGATTTACATGTGAAATTACAAGCATCGCGGATTCTCCCCCTCCCCATACAAATTTTCCTCCCTGGACTCGATTACGTGCCTCTTCTCGTCTCGATTTCTCGTGCACTCTCTGATATTATTTTGCATCAATTTCGTTTTTTTTAAATTAATATTTTATACATTTTTCTTCATTAAACATTTTCTGCAATTATTTTTTTATTGTATTTTGAAAAAAATAGTTAGTTTCTTACGAAGAACTGTACGTGCAAACTTTATGCAGAGAATTTCCCTCTCAACGAGTTAAACGCCATGCTGAAGGAAGCACTGGAGGAGAAAAACAGAAGCTGGTTGAGAGAGAACATTTGCTAACGTTTGGGCGATTATTGCACTGCGCGTTTACCCAGTGAATTCGCGAATGGGCATCGATTTCAGCCCCCAAACAAAGCAGAAGCCACGCTAGGTACTTCCATCGTGCACACGGTTTTTCTGAATGGCAGCTATAACACTTTCGAGCCAGATAAAGAGTTTTCAAATTATAGAAGAGTTGTTTTTGCTTCACTTTACATTTATTACACGACTTCCTTCATTTTCTCATTTTGAATTCGACCTTATATATATCTCGTTTGAAAAATTTGTGTTTTTTTAATACATTTTATTCGTATTTTGAATGTTTTGTATTTTTTTACGTTCTTCAGGGTGCACAGATCGTTTCATATTTTCGAAATTTTTTTTTTAATTTTCATTTTTTATTTTCTTTTTCTACTTAAATTTTTCATTTTCTACTTGAATTTGTCATTTCTTATATTCCATTTTCTATTTTTCATCTCTAATTTCGATTTTCAACTTAAATATATCAATCCTCCACATTCCATTTTCCACGTTCAATTTTCTTCATTTTTCGTTCTTCATTATTCACACTTTTGGCAACTGTTTTTTTTTTCGTAATTAACCTTTCTCGAATCGTTGAAAAAGAGAAGAAAGGGAAAAAGGCACAAGAGCGACAATGAATCTCCGACGACGAGTCACCAATTTCAATTTTTTCGCAACCCTCCCCCGATAATTTTTCATCAAAATAGCTCGGCGATTACGGAGTGAATTATGGAAATGAATGAAGCCGACTATTTTTTTGTCCTGTTTCTTCTTTGTTCCATCGAAGCGTGGAATCGTTATTCAAAGTTGAAAAGAGTTTTATTCCCCGATAGCCAGCCTTATTCATTCGATTGCGGGGTTTTTCCCTCGCCTCCAACCCCCCCAACCCTCCCACCCCCCACCCTTGGGAAACAGGCGAAGTCTGCGTGGAAAATTATAAATTCATCAAGCCTGGAAAGACGAAAGAGCTAAAGCTTTTTCGCGAGAAAAATTTCTCCTTCCCTTTCTCTCTCTCTCTCTCTCTCTCTCTCTCTTTAATTCTCTTTCTCTCTTTTTTTTCCGCTTCCGAGTGCCAACAAAGCCTCGCAACACGAAGCGCATCGTTTCTCCTCTTCCGGACCCTTCGCTCGCTCGAAAATTCAATGCAACAAAAGTGCATCCACTTCTGGCCACTTCTCCCCCGGAGCGATGAAAATTTTCACCGGTAGTCGTTACAATTAGTCTCTCGCTGAATCGTTAACGCTTATTCCCCAAATTGCCTATATATTCATTAAACTTGGCTACTCCATTAAAAAATTTTAATTACCTTGAAAAAAAAAACTACAATTTTTAAACTACCCTCGTTCAAATTATCGTTTCAAACTCCAAGATAGCTTAAAACTACATCATCGAATTAACAAAAGTTTAAATAAACCCCAGTTTGATAAATTAGTTTGAGAAAAAAGAAGAAAATTTTTTATACTTTTGTAGTAAAATATTAGAGTTAGGCAAAAAAGAAATTTCCTGGAATTTCATAATGAATTTGGAATAAGACAGTACACTGAAAAAAAATTTTGTGAAATTTTGTTGATTCAACAAAAATTTGGTTTAATCAACCGAAATTTTATTGACTCAACAAAATTTTGGTTTAATCAACTGAAATTTTGTTGATTCAACCAAAAAATTTTCTCAGTGTACAGAGGCAAAGCAGAGGGAATAAAAATGAGATAAATCGTTGAAATTAGCGATAAATTGACGAAAAAGTGTGCATCGCGGTCCAGGACCTTCGTGGGTGGATAGGGGTTGGTGACGGGGGAGAGGGGAGGTCGAGAGAGATGCAAAGCGTGGAGGAATCGTGGGCAGAGAGCGTGAACGCGTGCGATAACAAGGTTACGATAGGTTAAAGGGTGAAATCAAGCGAAGTACGGAGCGATGATGCAGCGAGGGAGGATCGTGAGAGGCGATTATGTCAGGCCGAATGGAGAAAGAGAGAGAGAGAGAGAGAGAGAGAGAGGTCGAGATACCGTCCGGAGGCAAATACAGGCTGCGCCTCACGAGGGCCACTTCTACGAGGCTAAATAATTCATGGAGCAACGCGTTCCTACCGAAGAACCCGAGAGACACGAGAAAACAGTTTCCGAAAGCTCCGTCTATCTCTCTTAGCTCTTTCTCCCTTTCTCTCTCTCCCCCTTTCTTTCTTTCTCCTTTTCTCTTTCTCTCTTGGTTTTCTTCTACATTGTCATTTTGTATATCTATAGCTTTCTCTTTTTGTCTCTCTCTCTCACACTTTCTTTCTCCCTCTCTCTCTTATTTTCTCTTTCCCTCTCTCTCTTACTTTCTCTTTCCCTCTCTCTCTTACTTTCTCTTTCCCTCTCTCAATTTCTCTCTTTTTCTCTTACTTTCTCTCTCTCTCTCTTGCTCTCTCCCTCTCCCTCTCTCTTACTTTCTTTTTCCCTCTCTTTCTCTTACTTTCTCTCTCCCTCTCTTTCACTCTTTCTCTCTCTCTTACTTTCTCTTTCCCTCTCTTTCTCTTACTTTCTCTCTCCATCCCTTTTACTCTCTCTCTCTCTCTCTCTCTCTCTCTCTCTCTCTCTCTCTCTCTCTCTCTCTCTCTCTCTCTCTCTCTCTCTCTCTCTCTCTCTCTCTCTCCCCTCTTTTACTCTCTCTCTCTCTCTCTTACTTTCTCTTTCCCTCTCTTTCTCTTACTTTCTCTCACCCTCTCTCACTTTCTTTCCTTTCCTCTTTCTCTCTCCCTCTCTCTCTCTCTTACTTTCTCTTTCCTTCTCTTACTTTCCCTCTCTCTCTCTTTCTCTCTCATTTTCCCTATTGCTTTTCTTTTAAATTGTTATTTCCTCATATATCTATAGATCTTCTCATCTCTCTCTCTCTCTCTCTCTCTCTCTCTCTCTTTCTCTTTCTCTATATATGGCTACTTTTCCATCCTCGTCTCACTTCCCTTCGCGGTACTTCGCCAGCTGGGAACGAGCAAGACCCTTTTCCGCTACTAGTGGCCAAATGGATCGTCCTTCGATGCCCCGAATGCATATTGATTGGCGTTTGCTCTCACGCTCTCACCGAATACGTCCTTTTGTGCTCGTTCCTCCGCGTTTTTGCATTCTCTCCGTTTTCCAGTAACCACGCTTCCTCGGCTCGCTACTCTCCACTCTCTCTCTCTCTCTCTCTCTCTCTCTCTCTCTCTCTCTCTCTCGTAATTTTTCGCATTTCCGGTTCAATTCATCCTTTAGAGATCCCTTTTTTTGCTTTTTCAATCGTCCATTAGGGATTCTTAGATTTTTTTTTCTTTTTTTTTCATTTTTTCAAGCTGGGATTTTCCAAATTTTCATTGCAATCTTTGCCACTTTTCATTTTTTACTGATTATTTGAGCTTTTTTTGAATTTTTCTCTTTATACTTATCTATTTTTATTTAGAATTTTATGATTTTATGTCATAATTGTCGCATCTTCTCTTTTAATTTTTCCAACTTCCCACTGAACACTTTCTCATGTTTTTTTTACAGATTTTCCAATTTTCTATTCGATGTATTTTTCAATTTTCCACTCTTCCATTCTAAATTTCCCAATCTTTATTTCTACATTATAGAAAATTTCTTTTCCCTTCTCTTTTTAAATCTTACCTTAACTTATTATTCTTAACTTTACATTTTAGATTTTCAAATTTTCCATATTTCACCCTTCACTAGAGATTTTTCAATATTAATTATTCACAGTTTATTTGATATTTTTAAATAGGACTCGCTATATATTATATTTCCAATAGTAAAATTATTGTTCGAAAAATAACAGCGGAAGGGCCAGAGTAAATAAAAACAAGCGCGAGATGAGAAATAAGTTTTGCTATTCATTCTCGGGATCGCGCAGAATGCGGCCGAGGGAAGCGATAAAGAGAGAAGGAAAATGAGTTTCCGGTGTGTCAAATGTTTTCGTAGAAGGAATGGCCGAGGAAGCGCGTTGGCTTATAAATTTTAAAGAGTTTAATTAACCGGACTCGACGAAGTTGCCAGAGGCAGCTTCCGACTCCTTTCCATTCGCCGATCCCGCCGCCCCCATCCTTATCCTTCCACTCTGCAATTCTTTCGCTAACTTTTATGATATTGCGGAACTCGAAAGACAATTCGGGAAGCAAAAAATACGAGTGGAAGAACGATTAAAAAGTCGTTTAAAAATAAGTTATAATAATATATGTTAATATTTGGTTCCGTTATGGAATTAAATATTAAAGTAGATATGAAAAAAATATGATTTACATTTTTCATTTATTTCTCTTCTTGACGTATCATACATTTTTTATTCTCCGATTTTTTTCATTTTTTGTTTCTTCGTGAGCTATTTTCTGAATTTTCATTTTCCATCTCCTTGCTTTTTCCATGAACTTTTTTACATTTTCCATTTGCTCATGATCTATTTTTCTATCTTTCAAATTTTCACATTTTCATTTTTCATTTTCTTGTGATCGATTTTTCCATTTTTCATTTTCTGTTGTTATTTTTCTATTTTCCATTTCCTCGTGTTCTATTTTTTCATTTTTCCATTTTCCATTTTCCATTTTTTCATGTTTCCCATTATCATTTTTTCACTTTCCATTTCCTTGCTTTTTCCATGAACTTTTTTACATTTTCCATTTGCTCATGATCTATTTTTCTATCTTTCAAATTTTCACATTTTCATTTTCTTGTGATCGATTTTTCCATTTTTCATTTTCTGTTGTTATTTTTCCATTTCCTCGTGTTCTATTTTTTCATTTTTCCACTTTTCATTTTTTCATGTTTCCCATTATCATTTTTCCACTTTCCATTTCCTCATGTTCTAAATTTCCATTTTCCACGTTTCTCGTTTTCCAATTTTCCAACTTTTCATTTATCATTCGAAAATTTTCCTATTTTTCACATTGCTTTTTTTCATCATGTTTTATGTTTGCCACAAAAATGTTTTCATAAACGATTGCTTGGAGAGAAGTAATCGAAGAAAAAAAAGGGTTGTCGGAAAAAGTGTTTAAAATAAAAAGAAAACGAACGAATGACGAAAATTGTTAATCCTCTTTGTCAAGTGTTTTTCTTTGAGCGACGTTTCTCGCAGTTTCGCGCGTCCGACACGCTGTCGAGAAGCGTTTCCGTTCGTTTTATCGATTCGATCCTACCTCGGGATAAAATAGTAGTCGCGCCTAACGGTGAGCGAGACGAGAAGGTGAAAAAAAAAACAGCAACGACGAAATTCATCCCGGAGTCTCTGCTGACAAAGTAAATATTATCCAAGCGATGCTGCAACGAAATAAACAGTCTCTCTCTCTCTCCCAATTTATTTATCATTATCGCAGAGTTCCATCAAATAGAAATAATTCGGTTATATCACTCTCTATTTGCAGTCGAATTTTATCGGTGTTGATTCAATTTTTTACCGTATCTTCAATTTTTTTTCAAACCTTCTCAACTTTTCAGTAGTTGTTTATTTTTCATTATTGGATAATTTGTTTTTAAATTTAAGTAGATATGAAAATAAAAATTGTATTGACATTTTTTCTTCATTGATCGTACGTATTTTAGTTTTAAATATTTCTAAATATTTTACATTGTTTTATGTATATAAAATATGTAAAAAAAATTTTTTGATACAGGATTTCGCTAATGTTCGAATATGGTTAACAATATCTTTTCGTTTATCACAAGTTTCATCTCTCTCACCTTGACCTGTGCCAAAAGGTCGAAAAATCGTTTTCATGTTTCATTCGCCTGATTTATTACATTCTCTCGACGATTTATAGCGGATTGTTATAAAAAATTATTCATAAAAATAATACGAAAATAAGTGGACTTCGCGATTTTCAGTAATAAAAAAAGCTCAAAAGTACATACTTTATTTATTTTTGAGAATAGTAATATTAAATTCTTTTACTACCTCTTAAAAAATGCTTTCGATACACTCGTTAAAGTACACTTAAAAAAAAACTATAAAAAAGTTTAAAAATACAAACGTAATCTTAGAAATGGCAATACGTTAACTTTACTCTTCACTTCTCTACTCAAGACCACATTTTAAGTTAAATTAGGCGTTTTAAAACTGCAGAAGAGTTTTTTTTTGAGCAAATTTATTCCAAAATAGTCCATTTTTTTATAGCAGCCACATTCAAGATAAAATACGAAAAAATAATGTCAAGAGTCGAAAAAGTGAAAAGAGTACAGTTAACTGCCTTAAAAATGCTTCTGAAATACCTTTCAATATACCGATTTCTAAAAAAATGATAAAAAGTTTTAAATACCTTTAAAAAAATAATCAATAAAAATGATATAAAAAATTATGAAATAAAATAAACAAAATGAATGAAAATTATGTTAAATATTTGGAAAGAGTCGAAAATTAAGTAAAAAAATGGTTAACCAACCCCTGTCGTTTATCTCGAGAATCATCCCTGTGACCTTGATCTTATCCGGAAGGGTGAAAAATTATTTTCATTTTTCGTTCACTTGATTTTTTAGCTTTTCACGCGATGACGTATCGCGGATCGTCACGTCGTGATCGAGGCTGAGTATACACTCGGCGAGGCGTTTCGTGCCACTATATTTCGAAGGGAGGCTCTTCGTTCTCTCTGAACCGTTATAGACCGCCAGGAAAACGTTTTCCCTCCGTTTTTCCAGCCTCGACGACACAAGGGGGCTGAACGTTATCGCTTTCTCATCGATTTTACGATCTAATGATGATGTATTTTCTTCCCTCCGATACATTTTTTCACCCCTCCCGACCGGTCTCACCCCTCCCCACCCTTATTCGTATCCTGATTTTTTCTCAGAGGTGAATTTCTCGATTTACTGGACGACGCTAAAAATTCATGGCTTTTCAATAACTTTTTCCAATTTGCATTTTTACGAGCAGCGAATAATTATCGTGAATTTTTCAAACCCCCCCCCCCTGGGTGAAGGAATCGGAATTTTCTGAAATAGAACGGGACACGGTGAGAATTCGAGAAAAAAGGAGCTATTGGAACGGATAATGTAATATTAATTGACTGAGGAGGGAAAATATGATAATAATGATAATAAACGTATTAAAAAAAAATTTTTTATAAATTTTTGAAGTATATGGATCATGAAATAGAAACGTGAGGTACATAAAATGTATTATTACAAGAATATTTAAAATATTGATGATAATAAAAATAGCCAAGACATTAAATAAAATAATATAAAAGACGTGATCAGAATTTGGAGTAAAATATTCAAAGATCAAGCGATGAGAGAAAAGAAAAGAAATTATTTTGGCAAGAACAATAAAAAAAATTAATTTGAAATATAATAAATATATTACAAATGAAACGATTTTTATTATAATAATAAATAATTATTTTGTTAAAATATCATCGTGTAAAATATTATGCACATACAAAAATAATATAATTTCATTAAAATAATTAAAAAACATAATTCTAGTATTGTTAATAAAAATGAAATAATGAAAATGTAACTAATAATAAAAATAATGAAACTGAATGTATTAGGAGTACAGAACGTGGAAGAGGTATCAACTGAAAACAGTGTTTGCAAATTATTTTAACAACTATAATAAATGTTTTTGAAATATGAAACATGAAATGTGAAGTAATAAATGAAATTTCCTTTATTTACATTTTTATATGTTTCATTTTTTTAATTTCATACGAATATGTTTAAAAGATTGTTCGTTTTATCGAAAATGTTGTATAACCCTGATTTTGAAAGGGAAGATTTCGTGTTTCGAGAATCGCTTTGAAACGAGTTGCTCGCACGGGAGCGTACCGAATGCCAACGATGACACGCCAGGGCCAAAATAGTGTGATCGATGGACCTGGAAAGTACTTTCGCGTTTCTGTTCATCCCACGACAGGCTCCGGGCAAAAATACGTGTAGTTGTCAAGAGATATTTATCATATATATACATATATGTGTATAGAAATGTATATGACATATATATCGAAACGTCTCCCGAGCTTTTACGTACGACGAGAACATCGGAAGATGTACGTGCGAAAATAAAGCCAGATTGTCCTGGCAACGGAGAACTTTTTATTTCGCTTTTCCTTCGATTGCTTTTCCAAGTTTGGAACATTTTTATACAAGATACGTATACCTTTTTAAAGGTCAAACATTCGTACCCATTACTATATTCATTAATAAATTCATTAAAAAATTTATAACATTTTTTAAACATTTGTGTAATACATTTAACAATAATGTTTCACGACAAAAACTTTTAGAAAATGTTAATTAAATGGATATTTCTTATAATCTGTCTATACAGATTTTAAATACTTTTTGTTATAAAAAAATTAAATATGAAAATATTGAGATTGAAAATACTATATTTCAAAAAACCATAAAAATAGGAGTAAAATAATTTCGAAGACGTTTTCGAAAAGTTTAGGAGAACTTTTTATTTCGCTTTCCCTTCGATTGCTTTTCCAAGTTTGGAACATTTTTATACAAGATACGTATACCTTTTTAAAGGTCAAACATTCGTACCCATTACTATATTTTGTTTAAATTCATTAAAAAATTTATAACATTTTTTAAACATTTTTGTAATACATTTAACAATAATGTTTCTCGACAAAAACTTTTAGAAAATGATAATTAAACGGATATTTCTTATAATCCGTCTATACAGATTTTAAATACTTTTTGTTATAAAAAAATGAAATATGAAAATATTGAGATTGAAAATACTATATTTCAAAAAACCATAAAAATAGGAGTAAAATAATTTCGAAGACGTTTTCGAAAAGTTTCGGAGAACTTTGTATTTCGCTTTTTCTTCGATTACTTTTCCAACTTTGGAACATTTTTATACAAGATACGTATCCTTTTTAAAAGTCAAACATTCGTACCCATTACTATATTCATTAATAAATTCATTTAAAAATTTATATATTTTAAACATTTGTGTAATACATTTAACAATAATGTTTCTCGACAAAAACTTGTAGAAAATGTTAATTAAACAGATATTTCTTATAATCCATCTATATAGCTTTTAAATGATTTTTATTATAAAATAATAAAATATGAAAACCTTGAGATTGAAAATACTATATTCCAAAAAACCCCAAAAATAAGAGTAAAATAATTTCGAAAATATCTTTTCGTCGAAAAAACAATAAAAATCCACGAGTTATCAAAAATCTGTTAAACGAAAAAATAAAATCATTCAAAAAATTGCTAAAATCGCGAGCAAAAAAAGAAATGAAATTCGTCGAGGGCGATTAAAAAAAAGTGGAAAAATGATTATTCAGCGAGGACGAAGTTTTATCGTGAAATAAAAAAGAGAAAATAAAAAAAAATGGAAAAAAATTTGGCAGAGTCCGAAAGACGTGCCGGGGGGTGGGGATGGGGGTGGTTTGACGGGGGTGGTGATAAAAGTGGCGCCAGGGAGCCGCGTCAATTCGGCGTCTCGTGGCTCCGGGATTGGCGCTATACCGATTACGTGGCGAGTCCCTCGGCGCTGTCCTTCTCCCTCGGTCGCCATTATCGTTCGGGACTCAACGGGGAACGTCCACGGGCGAGAATTCCGCCGGAGAAAAAAAGCTGCGAGTCGCCGGACCCGTTTTATCTCGTTGACATTTTGACAGCTCGCGATATCCGGTAACGAGAGAAAGTTAGCTCGATATCTCGACTTTCTCTCTCTCTCTCTCTCTCTCCCCCCATCCCCCTTTTTCCCTGTCTCATTCGCGGACGCTGACTAATGGAGCCCAGCAGCACCCTCTTTCTCCCGGATCCGGGTTAAACGACAATTCACTCTCTCATCTTCTGTCTCTATCTCCCTATTTTTCCCTACTTTCGCTTTTTTGAATTGCTTTTTTTTTCATTATTTCATATTTCGTATTTCATATTTCATTATTTCATATTTCTTATTTCATATTTCATTATTTCAAAAGTCATATTACGTATTTCATATTCCATACTTTGCGTTTCATGAGTAATATTTCATATTTCATATGTCGTATTTTATATTTCAAATGCCCCATACTTTGGATTTCATATATTTTTGGTATTTCATGTGTCATATTTCGAATTTCGTATGTCATACTTTGTACTTATTCATGTCACATTTTGTTTTTTATATGTTGTACTTTATGCTTCATATGTGACATTTATTTTTGATGTATTATATTTACTATTTCACACCTCATTTTTCGTTTTTCATGTGTCGTATTTCATATTTTATATGTCATACTTTATACTCCTCATACTTTGTACTTTATATGCAGTGATATTATATGCAGTAATCTTCTCTGAGAAATGAAAATTTTTCATTTCATTTCTGGTGATGCTCTGGTGATGCTCATTTCATCAATGAGGCAATAAAGATTATCTAATAAAAAATTTTCATATTTCATATGTCATATTTCATATTTCATATATTAGACTTTATATTTCATTTCATGTATCATACGTTAGATTTCATGTGTCATACTTCGTATTCCATGTGTCATATTTTAGATGTTATACGTCACATTTCGTATTTCATATTTTACGGTTTATAATTCATAATTTAACTATCTATACTTTTTAATTCATACTTCGTGCTTCGTATTTTATTCCTCATATTTAAAAATGCATATTCAACAGTTCATAATATTGATAAATGGACGTGAATTAACTGAACAATTCAGAAGTGAAGTCTTGATGTTTTTTTTCCTCATAAAAAAGTGCCTAAGGTGGTAACTGCCCTTCCGAAGGGACGAAGGGTTGAAAAATATTTTATCCCGAGCACAACGATCGCCTCGAGCTTCGTGCACGAATAACCCAGAACCCTTATCGATCACGTGCTTCCCTTCCTGTTTCCTTTTTTTTCATTCTCTCTCTTTTTTTTTATTAAAAATACCTGTGGGCGTGCAAGGCGTTCTCGCAGCTTCCACGAGATCCTCGCGGCTTCCGGGCGGTGCCTCCAGCATCGCTGCGTTCGACGAGAATGTCTTGACACACAGCAGGCTCAGCGCTGCAACAAAGGATGAAGAGAACCATGAGAGAGGCACGACAATAAAAAAGCACTGAAAGAATATGTATACTTTGAAAAATTAACTGGAAAATTGTGCTTTAAGAAAAATTTGAAAAAATTACATGGTCGAAAGATATACGAAAAAATTTGAAAAATATTTCAATTTTATAAAAGTTTTATAAAAGATTTTCAAACTGGAAAAGAAAATTTCAAAAATACAAGTAATAAGTTATTTATTAAAATAATTTTTATTATTTATTAGGTACAGTATATGTACTAATGTAAGAAAAAAATTGCAATATTTGGGATAACGAAGACGAGAACGAATATCGATAAGAATAAAATGGCAAATCAATAAATTGGGTTCAAAATTGTGAAAAAAATATCTACGGATTATTTTTTTTTAGTATTGAGTGTGTTTTTAATAAATAAAAATAAAAAAAAGATGGATATGATTTTTTCAAATATCGATGAAAAGAATAGTCGAAGGAACAAATGCGCGATAAAAAGAGGCACGACAGAAAAAAGGACAATTGGAAAATTGTGCTTTAAGAAAAATTTGAAAAAATTACACAGTCGAAAGATATACGAAAAAATTTGAAAAACATTTCAATTTTATAAAAGTCATTAAACAGATTTTAAAACTAAAAGAAATTTCAAAAATACTTACAAGTAATAAACTATTTATTAAACTAATTTTTACTATTTCTTAGGTACAGAATATTTACTAAGAAAAAAATTTCAATATTTGGGAAAACGAAGATGAGAACGAGTATCGATAAGAATAAAATGGCAAATCAATAAATTGGGTTCAAAATTGTGAAAAAAAATGTGTGTTTTTAATAAATAAAAATGAAAAAAAAGATGGATATGCTTTTTTCAAACGTTTGTAGGACGACTCGATCAGCAATATCGATGAAAAGAATAGTCGAAGGTACTAGTGCGTGATAAAAAGAGGCACGACAGAAAAAAGGACAATTGGAAAGTTGTGCTTTAAGAAAAATTTGAAAAAATTACATAGTCGAAAGATATACGAAAAAATTTGACAAATATTTCAATTTTCTAAAAGTCATTAAAAAGATTTTCAAACTGGAAAAGAAAATTTCAAAAATACAAGTAATAAATTATTTATTAAAATAATTTTTACTGTTTCTTAGGTACAGAATATTTACTAAGGAAAAAAAATTTCAATATTTGGGAAAACGAAGATGAGAACGAGTATCGATAAGAATAAAATGGCAAATCAATAAATTGGGTTCAAAATTGTGAAAAAAAATTGTAAAAAAAAAGATGGATATGATTTTTTCAAACGTTTGTAGGACGACTCGATCAGCAATATCGATGAAAAGAATAGTCGAAGGTACAAGTGCATGATAAAAAGAGGCACGACAGAAAAAAGGACTGAAAGAATATGTATACTCTGACAAATTAACTGGAAAATTGTGCTTTAAGAAAAATTTGAAAAAATTACACAGTCGAAAGATATACGAAAAAATTTGAAAAATATTTCAATTTTCTAAAAGTCATTAAAAAGATTTTCAAACTGAAAAAAAACTTTCAAAAACACTTACAAGTAATAAACTATTTATTAAAATAATTTTTACTATTTCTTAGGTACAGTATATTTACTAAGAAAAAAAGTATCGATAAGAATAAAATGGCAAATCAATAAATTGGGTTCAAAATTGTGAAAAAAAATTTAAAAATTATTTTTTTTCGCATTGAGTGTGTTTTTAATAAATAAAAATGTAAAAAAAAAAGATGGATATGATTTTTTCAAACGTTTGTAGGACGACTCGATCAGCAATATCGATGAAAAGAATAGTCGAAGGAACAAGTGCGTGATAAAAAGATCGTCAAATGGTCGAGAGAGGCTCGAGCACTCGGCTCGTCGTGAAAGTTGGCGTGAGCGGGGATTGAGAGGCGAAGATTCACGATGTTTCTCCGTGGATGGAATATAGTCTTCACGAAGCCTCTACCGGAGGATAATCCCAAATTTTCCACTACCTTTAACGCCACCCTGGAGACTATCTCTGGGCGTATAAAGCTTATAAGCGAGGAGATATGAGGCGCGTAAAAGATAAGGGATGAAAATTATCGGATGCACTACGTGTCGGACCAAGAAATCGAGTGAGAGAGGGAGAGAGAGAGAGAAAAGAAAAGTTTACGAGTACCGCCCACCCGTTCGACGATCCCGGAAGTAGGTCGAGCAATCTCACTCTTTCGCATCTCGAATCTACCCTCTTGCCACCCCCAGACACCCCCTCGGTCATAAATATTTTTTTCACCGAATTATTATTTTTCATTCTACATCCGATGGAGGACATAAAACAACTCGATTAATTTGAAACTGTTCTCTGTTTCGTAAATCAAACTATTTTTTATATCCAATATAGGGAAAAATCAATAGATTGATATTTTTTTCAGGATAAAAAGCGTATACGTACTGCTTTGTTAGGATTTCATATGAACTTATACTATATGAGCTAAATTTGCATTGATTAATTTCATAAGGGCTAATTTCGTACGAATTGGTTTATGAAATAATAGGAAATAATTTCATCTGAACCTATTTCATTTACAATGAATTTTTATGAATTTAATCCATATGGAATCATTTCATATAAAGCGAGTTCACATGAATGAATTTTATTTGACGAATTTCACATGGATTGACTTATATGACCTTAGTTCATATGAACTCAATTCATATGAATTGATTTCATCTACACTGAGAAAAAATGTTGATTGAATCAACTAAAATTTTATTGAATCAACAAAATTTCAGTTGATTCAATCAAAATTTTATTGGATCAACAAAATTTCAGTTGATTCAACCAACATTTTTTCTCAGTGTATATTGACATTACATGATTTTAGTTCATATGCATATAAATTTACAATAAATTACATTACTAAAATTACTTTATATTAAATTTAATCGCATTAAGTAATTTCACAGAGACTCGTTTCATATTAAGTAATTTTATATGAAACCATTTCATATTACGTAATTTATCATGGATTAATTTAATATGAGATAATTTTATTAAAACTAATGTTGCTTAAATGAATCGAAAAGAACCAATAAATAGTCAAAAGGCTGATTCCAAATATAAACTCGTACGAAAAAATTTCATATGAAATTTTCGTCAATCATGAGAAATTGTCCAAAACCGCTTCTCTTTCGGTTTCTCTCTCCGAGTCAATACTCGTGAAAATATCGTCTATTTTTCCATGAGAGAACTCTGTTTTCTATTCCAGAAGGAGATATCTGTATCTTTGGGGGAGGCAAGTGGAACCTGGGCTGGATGCACCGTAGGACGTATCCGGAAAATAGGGGAGGAAGCGCGACATACATATTTATGGGAGGCTCGGGAGATCCCTTTGGGAATTCGTGTGGGGTGTTCAACTCGAGAAACGTGTATTTCTCTCTCTCTCTCTCTCTCTCTCTCTCTCTCTCTCTCTCTCTCTCTCTCTCCCTTTTCATATCTATCTCACTCAATACACGACTGCATTGTGCCCAACACACCGGATTGTTCTCTCTCCACAGCGAGCCACAACTCGGAGCTCTGGCCCAGGATATATGTTTTCCGTACGTTCAGACGGACAAATGTACGCTTTTAGAATGACCGTTTTATTCGGGAATCTGTACGGTAACGAATTCACCGAACAGGGATTCCATTATCGAAAATGAAAACAGTACAGGAAATGCGAGGTTATACTTTTGTTTTAAATTCTTTAGTGAAAAAAGCCAAGTGATCTACGAGTGAAAAATAAATTTGAAGAAACGATGAAATAATTGAAAAATGTCGTTTTAAAATCATTTTGATACAGCTGTGAGAAAATTATCAAATTTTTATGAAATAGTTATGAAAGTAATAGTTTAGATGTTTCATTGTTTAAACTATGGAATAATTATAAATGATAGTTCAATTTTGTATGTATTTAAATGAGTAAAAAATTTCATGCCTAATGAAATTTAATTTAATAGTTTATAGTTTATGAAAATGTTTCACAACTGTGCAACAAATACGAAGCAACTGTCAGACGGTTATGAAATAGACACAAAAGAGTATTTCATTATAACTGTAAGCATTTTATGACAATTATGAATATTTTATGATAACTATAAGTATTTTACGATAATTATAAGTATTTTATGATAACTATAAGTATTTTATGAGTACTATGAACATTTCAGAACACAAATGCACATCTTATGATGACTATGGATATTTCATAAAACAATGATAAATATTTTACAACAATTATGAAAATTTCATGAAAACTATGAACATTTCATGACAAGTATGAACACTTGATAATACCTATAAATACTTTACGACAACTATGAACATTCCATGAAAACTATGAATATTTTTATTCCCAGTGTTTCCATCTGAACGAAAAATGCGATGAGCCATTTCGTATTTCATATTTCGTTAAAAATAGTAATAATCATCAATGAAATAACTATTATCACAAGTAATAAAAAAATATCCCGAAGTTTCATTGGCAGCACGATGAAGCGGTTGGAAATGGTGGAACCAGTATGAAATATAACCGTGCATGAAATTGATGAAATAGTTGCTGGCTCGACGAGAAGTACTCGCGGCGAGTAACGAGTTGAAAAATAAGGGGAAGCGTTCGCCAGGAAACTCGATCGTAGCCGCGAATCGACGAGCCCGCACGTACGGTAACGCGTTATTTAAGTAAACAGTGGAAACTCGGGAGCGCGCGAGAAGCTCGTGGCTTTAATTCGCGAGAGTGCGCGCGTGTGCATTTATTACGGGGTGGAATAAAAGGGGGGAAGGGGGGAGGGGGTTGAGGAGGGTAGGAGTTTGCACGCTCGCTACCCGGGAGCAGCCTGCGGTCGTGAAAATTTAATTAAAACACGTCCAACGCTGAGCACAAACAGCCGAGCTTTCTGGGTTACGTGGCCAAGCTCGTACGCTTTGCGGATACGACGGAGCAACGCATGATGCGACGAATATCTCGACCGTACACCGGGCTTTTCTTGCCTCTTGCCTCGGATCCCTCGTTCAAGGTCAACGAGGCGTCTAATTTTCGTCATTAACAAATATGCGTGCAATCGTTGTTTCATTGTATTCTGGCTGTTTCATTAAACCTTTCATGAATTCTTTATGAAAGCTCCAAATTTTCATGCATCGATTGTAAACAAAGCTCCAAATTTTCATGCATCGATTGTAAACAATCCTTTTTGAATTTGACGTTCAAGGCCAACGAGGCGTCTAATTTTCGACATTAACAAATATGCGTGCAATCGTTGTTTCATTGTATTCTGGCTGTTTCATTAAACCTTTCATGAATTCTTCATGAAAGCTCCAAATTTTCATGCATCGATTGAAACAATCCTTTTTGAATTTGACGTTCAAGGCCAACGAGGCGTCTAATTTTCGTCATTAACACATATGCGTGCAATCGTTGTTTCATTGTATTCTGGCTGTTTCATTAAACCTTTCATGAATTCTTCATGAAAGCTCCAAATTTTCATGCATCGATTGTAAACACGAGGTATCTCTTTTTCGTTGCTAAATGAATTACGTGCTATCCTTGTTTCCTAATTATCTTATTATTTTGTGAATATTTCATAAATTTTCATAATTTTCATAATATTTCATAAATTTTTATAATATTTCATAAATTTTCATAATATTTCATAAATTTTCATAATATTTCATACATTTTCATAATATTTCATTATATTTTATAAATTTTCATAAATTTTCATTATATTTCATAATATTTCATAAATTTTTATGACTTCTATTAATTTTTATTAATCGATTATAAACAATCCTTTTTTAAATCGAACATTCAAGGTAAATCAATGTATCAAATTTTCGTAATTAGTAAAATTATTAAACCATTCCTTTTCTGGTCGCTTTGCTCCGATTGGACATTCAAGATTAACAAGGTGTCAAATTTTCATAATTAGTAAATATGCATATAGCAGCTTCATTAGTTCCATGATTTTCTCATCGCATTTCATAAATATTTAATGAAGATTTGAAATTCCCATGAATTATTTATCAATGATTCTTTTTGAATGAAACATTGAACGTTAACGAGATATCTACATTGTAATTAGAATTCATGTATGCAACAATTGTTTCATGATTTTTTAATTATTTTTTCATAATTATTATTAAAAATTTAGGATTCGTTTAATAAAAAAGATACAAGATCGTTAAACATTTCATGTAGATGTAATTGAAAAAATCATGTAAATTGAAGAATTTTTAGTTTTCGTAAAATAAAAAAGTGTTAAACAAATTGAAAACGGTAAGTGAATTAATGAACCGTGTTGAGTTCATAATATATAAATCTATGGAATGAATAAATTTATGAGATAAATGTCATAAAAAGTAATCAATTATGAAAAAACATCGAAAAAAAACTAGATAAAATCAGTATTATTTAAATATTAAAAAAATTAATCTACTCTGCGTAAAGTAAATGAAATGAAAGACGAGCATATACTAGATGTGCAATACGTGAAAATAAACGATATGAAAAATGGAGAAAATCAATAAAAATGGAGGGGTTAAAAATTTTATTGGCGATGTTGAATAATTGGTAGGGAGTTAGGCCAATTATTCCGGTACGGAGGGTTTACCTCTGTAATAAAGTCAGAATGGTACATGACCGGAAAAGGGGTCATTGTACGAACTTTGCCAGCTGCGCTAATTGAACATCCCTTTCGCTTCAGTTAATTAAATAATAAATACCCTGGATAATCCACGTCAGGAACAACGAGAATATGTTACGTATAATGGATAGACTGCACGATTATTGAATCATCTTCCGAGCCACGTGTTCGTCCCTACCCTTAATGAATTCAATAATTAACGAAACTAATTTGCAGTTCGTCCACTCGGAATACGACTGAAGAAAAAATTAAAAAAAAAATATCCAGTTTTGTCAGCATTATTATCGTTCAGTTTCAAAAATAAATTTCAATTTCATCAATTTCATAAGCTTCGTGAATTTTATACATTTCATAATCAGAAATTTCGTATGATTCATAAATATCAGAAGTTTCATGAATTTTATACATTTCATAAACATAAATTTCGTATGATTCATAAATATCAGAAGTTTCATGAATTTTATACATTTCGTAAACATAAATTTCATATGATTCATAAATTTTATACATTTCATAAACATAAATTTCATATGATTAATAAATTGCATAAGTTTTATGAATTTAACAAGTTTTAAGAATTTAACAAGTTTCATAATTTTTGTGAATTTAAAAAATTTCAAGAATTTCGTTTTTTAATTGAATGAATTGTTAACATCTTTTGATCCCATTCGTAATATATGTTAAGTCTCGAGAGTTGTGAGTTCGCGGTCGATGAATTTTTCATTTTCTCGACGTCCCGGTGAGAAAATCCGACGGTAAAGCCGGGAGTGAGAGAAAAAAAAACGATAATTCCTGGAGGACTATTAATCGCATTTTAATCTCTCGGTATTAATAGCTCGTTATCGGCGGGGCTCTCTTTGCCGCGTTGCCTTTTCACATCTTGGCGAGACTTTCACCTGTCAGTTTCCTCGGCAGCACGTTTCTTCTCCACGGCAAACTTCCTGCCAACTCGCGTCGCAAACTCGTGTCATTTATTATTAATTTTTTTTTTTTCATTTTTTTTATCACGAAAATTCAATACTTGGCTCAAAACGAAATTAATTACGGACCGAATCACCGAAAACTTCTCTCGTAACGATTTTTTTTTTATTTTACGGTAAATTCGTAATTAACGAGAAAACTTCGAAGCGTCAATTAAAACTTTACGAAGGATAAGATTATTTTTGCAAGTATCGGGATTGAGCTTTTTTTCCCAATCTTCTGTGGAATTTTTGAAAATCCCACAGTCAACTTGATTGACGGAAATAGCATTAATTTAATTTAATTTAATTTATTTTAATATTTGTGTTATTATTATCTATGATAAATAATTAAATAATGAATAAATTGCATTTTTAAGAGTGCTTTTAAAGCACTCTTTATTTAATTTATTTTTTTATTTAATTAATTTAATTTATTTTAATATTTGTGTTATTATTATCTATGATAA
>JAPYYW010005201.1:0-14732 GCA_030522545.1 Cremastinae sp. A BG-2022a
GCTGAGGAAAAATTATTTAGCGCGTTCAAGGACATCCAGACTGATTTATCGAGAATCGAAAATAGGAAAATTTCAAAATTTCAAGTGGCGATATCTTTTCGTTAGAACTTATTTGTCTGATGTGTCGTTAGATAATTACAAAATTCTGAAGGAGAAAACGGAGCTGTTCCCATGTTAATCTTATGGAAAATCGAAAAGTGCGATGCGCCACCTGTTAAATTTTTCATAAAGAGCTCAAATTTGTACAGACTTCTTTTTATGTATAAATGAAACTTTCAAACCTGTTTCCGTGAAAAAATAAAAAACCTTTTTTGTTTGTTAATCACCCTAAAGTACATGTATAGGATGTATAATATACGCGCGTATACGTGATTAAGAATTTGATATAATATACTGCGATGATCGGGAGTTAAATTGTCGCTCCTTCTTTTGTTCCTCTTTGGGGATAGTATATGGATATATGTATACATGTAGAGTTGAGAGAAGAAAAAAAAGGAAGAGCAGCACACGCTCTGCGCCGAGCCTCTCGTGGTTCTTGTTCGCTCGAGTATAAGGACAAATCATCACGGCGTGCGCTGCCACCGCCGTCGCCGCCGGGGTCACGACACATTGCTGCTTTCGAATGTAGGTCGGTTCTTCTTTTCCTTATTCTTTTTTATTTTCATTAAACGTATACTCTCGATATTTTCTATACCACCGCACCTCCTCCTTCTCTCTCTCTCTCTCCACGATGTACCATATATCCAGATTTTTTGCAACCGCGTATACAAAATAATAAAACTTCCACGGATACCTATACTCAGTAAGTATATGTAAATTCGTATAGTATATAATGCGACTTTATCTTTTACGTAACAAATGAAGAGAAAAATAGTTATTTTGGCTTAATTTTGTTTTCGTAAAAACCAGAATAATATTTTACATTTTTAAGTTATATTTTCCCATAAGCATATATTTCGAGTTATACAAATAATAAATTTTAGTTTTGTATTCAAATTATTTTTATTCAAAAGTAAGATTTGTTAATAATCCAAAAATGTATTAAACTTGAACACGCAGATGAAAATGAATCATTTTTGCATTATTTCAATTTTTTTTTGACATTATGACAGGCTTAATATATCCTATCATTTTTCCGTACAAAAATAACATTTATTCACTGTTCAAGTTTTGAAAATATTAAAAATTTTCAAAACCCTTTTCCAAGTTTTTTTTTTCCTATCTGAAATATTTTTACAGTTACAGTAATTGTCAGGTAACTGTCGTATGACAAAATTTCTCTTTCGTTTTTCTCATGTTTACAGGTGTTGCAGACTCATTAAAAAATAATACACTCGAAATTGAAAGTCATTCAAGGTCAGATATACTTTTATTATTTATCGAAAATGTATTTTCGATGTTGTAGAGTGCGCGACTGCAATAAGGCCGCTGGCAACAAGGCCTCCGTAAGTTACCGGTTAAGTTGATAGAGCCCTCTTCTCAGTTTCTCGACCAAGCGCTTCCCCCACTCTGCGACTCGGACTCAAAGCTCGAGTTGTTCAAGCACGTAAATCGTAATAAGGTCTCTCAGCCAAGTAGCTTTTGACAGAGTAAAGCACGATAATCGACTTTTCCCTTGTGGGCTTTGGGGGTCTAATTGAAATCGTGCACTGTATAAAAATCGGTTCCCTATCTTATTTTGTTTGTGATAATTTGTTAGCCCCAAATTTATCAAACAAAAATTTCGGTAATTCTCTAGAAACCCCCCCCCCCCCTTCCGAGAGAAGGAGTGGGGGCAAAGGATGGGGGGAGGTCGCCAAAACATAATGCAACAAGAATTAGATGGCGGTCACGCCCCCTTCAAAAGTTATGAAGGCTTAAAAAATTAGAATTGTATATGGTCAAGTATGCACAACATAACTACATATATATTTTTGGCAAACGTTTAAAAAATTAGAATTGTACATGCTCAAGTATGCATAATATAACCATATATTTTTGGTAAATGTTCATAAACGTCCCTGTTTTAAGGTAGGACAGAACAAAAAAATTACAAATGTCTCGTAGTCTCCCCCCCCCTGGACCTTGTGCTTGTCCAAACGGGATCCAGGGGCGGAGGGCCTGGTGAGGTGCAGACCCGATGGGGGATTAACACCCCCCCCCATTAACACATTTATGCTTATTAAAAAGTATTTACATGATAGTGGGGAGGCTTCGACCCTGGACCCCGTTTGGACATCACAAAAAACAAGTACAAGGTCCAAGAGGGGGGAGGGACAGAATTTTATTTTTCACTTTCAGTAGATTATACATCATCTTCCACTTTTTCCACTTTACCATCATCTGTTATAGGATACATCTTGTCTTGAAAATCCCAGAGTTGTCGACTTTCATATTACTTTCATGCTACTATTAAAGATACATCTATAGATATACATCTAGCGTTAAAAATTGTAATTTTTTAAACCTTCATATCTTTTGAAGGGGGGGGGGGAGCGACCGCTACCTAATTCTTGTTGCATTCTGTTTTGATGACCTCCACCCACCCGTTCCCCCCACGGCCCCCCTCCGAAAGGGAGGAAGGGTTTTTCTAGAGAATTATCAAAATTTCTCAAAACAAGTAATAAGTACAAGTTCTCAAGTACACTACCGCTCAAAAGTATTTGGCCATCTGAATTTTGTTTAAGTTATAAACAATAAATTTTAAATAAATCATTTATTAGGTTTCATTATTTGTATAACACCGAAAAATACTTATCTACGGTAAAATCGTAAACAGCTTATTGTTATTTGCCGACTCTTGGTCCTAAAACCAATATAGTGTTATGTCGGAATTTCTTCGAAGTTAATCTTTGAAGTCGAAGTTTTGTTTTGATTTAGTTATTGAGAAATAAACATAACTAAAATGTAATGTAACTAAAGTCCCACCTCCGAATAAGAAACGTTCTCCAGTTTCTCACTCGAGCGCTTGTTTCACTCAATCAAACTTTTACAAAATGTATTTTGCTAGTGGCCAAATACTTTTTAGCGGTAGTGTAAGTATAGCTTACTGTCAATTTCGAGTGCATTATGCTTCAGTCAATTTGCCACTACTTTTCTTCATGAACTTATGCTCGTAAATAGCTGCCAATAAATGAGAAAAACGAAGGAGAAATTTTGTCACTTGACGTTACTGAACGTCACTTTTTAGATTGTAATTTGCAATAAAAATCAGTAATTTATCTTAAAATTTAAAATAGTATCGTTCTGGTCTCTGCGAAAACATGATTTAACCAAATAAATAACTATTTCTTCCTTAATTAGATACACAATAAAGGAAATAAAAATTTCGCATCTAGAAGCCAAATTCAAAATTCGCGTTGACCAGTGACATTGCTTATAAATGTTCATGCAGCTCCCATTATTATATGAATCAGCAGTCACCGCGTGCATAGAAATGCAATATGCGTATACCCCCACCATGATACAAGAGCGGGGCGTAACACAATGTTACTTATAGAAATAATAAAAATGCACTTTGGAGAATATAATTTCGGTGGATTTTCATCAATTGCGTTGATCGATTTATGTACGTATAGTATATTATTGGCGGGAGCAATGGGTACGCGGCATCGATAGAGGCCCAGAACAGCAGCAGGGGCAGAGCAACTGCCGATGATCGCGCGCCGCCGTGCGCGGATGAGGTACATCAGAGACGACCACGCTCACTAGCAACAGCAGGCTCAATGTGCTCTCAATAGAACGAGAACGCAGGTGACGGGTCATCGCGGTAAACTATTTACCTACTTACTTCTGCATTATCTTTTTTATATATATATACATATTATGGAGTGTAATGTATCACGCTAATATGCATACAGAAAAAAAAATAATTCGTAAAAATTTGTAAATCGATAAGTTATAAAAATCACAAGGATGAAAGAAAAATGTACAGTTTCTCACTGTAAATCAGTCACTTTGATGGAACTTTTATTGGACAATAATGGATTAGACGTTCTTCTTTAATATATGGACCGGAATAAATGCAATTTTTTCACTGTAAAAAAAGTATAATGACCATCGCGAAAAATAAGACTTCAAAAAATATTATAAAAATAATACAATATTAAATTACACTCAATACGTAAAATATACAGTGTGCTGAGTACATACTTAAAAATCTATTTTAAAAAATACTGTGTGATTCAATTATTAATATTTCAGGAAAATGCATTAAAACCGATACTTTAGAAACGAATATCTTCTTAGCGCTTCATCTAATCGACTAAACACAAGAGACCATTTTTAAAGATCAGTTAATTTCTTACAAAAAAATGTATTTTCCATTTTATTCTGCTTATTACTTAGTGATTTATTGATTCAAACTAAAAAATAATGATATTATCAATTTTTCCAACTTTGACCTCAAATATCTTTGAAATGGTGAGATTAACGAAAAATTGAAAAGAAAACTTTTTTGTAGAGCGTTCAATTTCTTACAAAATATGCTAGGAACTTTTTTTTCTGGTGTATCGTTAGGTAGTTACAAAAATCTGACAGAGAAAACGTAACTGTTCCCATGTAAATCTTATGGAAAATCGAAAAGTGCGATGCATGCTATGTTAATATTTTTATAAATAACTCAAATTTGCACAGGCTTCTTTTTAAGTAGAACTTTTAAACCTGTTTCTGCAAAAAAAAAAGAAAATTTTTTTTTAATCACCCTAGAACGTATACATATACAGTTCACTACCCCAATAAGAACGCAAAAGCCCCCTAGGGGAAGATTTTTATGCCCCCCCCCCCACTCCGTGCGCGCTTCGCGCTCGCTGACTCGTTCTGTCTATCTCTTTCTTTTTGGTGTACGCTGATCCGGGTAAGGAACGATCGCTCGACCGAGTGTCAAACCGTGTTTCGAATCGCGCACGTTCTTTATATTCCTCTGCATATTTAAGGTAGTCCGATGATTTCTGGCTATCCGAGATTAATATATTACTTGTCTTGTGTCCAAATTTTAATATCATTCGCTTGCTAGAAATTGAGATATTAATTCAAATGAGAAATTTTCGCTATCTCTTATGTTAAAAGTCATGATTTTTGACGATAAATATTTCGATTTCTAAATGGTGGAGTATCTTTAAATTTGGCATACCTTCTAATATTAC
Organism: Cremastinae sp. A BG-2022a; assembly: GCA_030522545.1. Classification (NCBI taxonomy): domain Eukaryota; kingdom Metazoa; phylum Arthropoda; class Insecta; order Hymenoptera; family Ichneumonidae; species Cremastinae sp. A BG-2022a. The sequence goes on from JAPYYW010005201.1 coordinate 5,124, forward strand.
ACCAAAGAACGTTAATACAAATTTTGAATCAAATATCTCGGAAAAAATTTCGATGAATAATTTTGCCTCAACATTGCATGCTTAACTTAAAAGTCTGAACACGTCCATCATCGGATCACCTTAAACAAAGCCATGCATGCATGATTTAAAAAATTTAAGAAAATTAAGAACAGAAATACGATGGACTATCTTTTCATTACTTGGCGTACTTTTTATTTTAGGAAAAAAAGTTTTTGGGAGCTATTATTCTGGTTAACAAAGAATTAAAGACGTTTGAACCAATCGCGTTTTTTAAGTGACAGGAATCTGGGCCATCACCTTATGGTAGTTTTGCACTGAAAAAAAAGTTTGTTTGAATCAACTAAATTTCGGTTGACTGAAAGCAGAGCGGCGAACACAGGCGGCGAAACGCAAGCTTAGTTGATTCAAAAAAATCAAATTCAGTTGCCGCAAAAAGATATTTTTTAGCGAAAAGCACAAAATAATTTTTTACTTAGGTATGATACGGTTTTTCGCAATTTTTGAAAGTACAACATCCCTTCCTGACTGCTTCCGTTATCTATGGTGCCGGAAAAAATGTTTCGGTTATGTTGGAACTTGAACCTGCCTATACCTACCCACCTACATTTTCTAAAACGAGCACTCTACCAATTACCCTACTGTACGGTCTGACATTTCTTAGTAAAAATATGATCTTGAAATTTCACGCTTAATTTTGTTATAATACAAATATTATTTTTTTTTATTTTTTTTGCGATCCCAAGGAAAATATGTGAATTAATTGGTAAATAATTGGTAATCAATTTATATATTCAAGAAAAATAATTTATGAATTCTTCAAACAATTTGAGTTTTTTGATAAAGAGATATTTTTTCAAGTCCAACGGATATCGTTCAAATACGACACAATTTATCAAGGAATAATTATTAAATTGAATGAAATCCATAATATACTTAGAAGGAACTAAATATTGAGTTGAAAGACATAATTTGAATTATTTGTTTGAATTGTTCGATTCAAATGTACGTTTAGTTGATCGCATCATGAATTATTTCATTCAAATATTTCATTGAATTCATTTAACAGGCATTATATTCGATGCCATTAACTTTACTAAAACAAATATTTGTTTCATACAACTGTACAGGATATCTACTAAAGAAAATAATAAATTATTTTGACAATGGTTGCATTGAATCGACTAATTACGGGTCAACTAAATATATATAGTTGATTCAAAGAGACTTTTTTCTCAGTGAATAGTTTTGAAAATTGTTGAAAATTGCTACGTTAATATGATACGCATATATATGAGCCATTGCACGCCATTTCGACCACTTTTAGACTTGACCCCTTTCGGTTTGACTGAAACTGTTTTATCATTTTCTATCCTATTGAAAACCTCTCTGAGAATTTTTTCAAATTTTTTCACCCAATCCAAAAAATGTTATGAAGTTTTGAAAAAAATGCATTTTTTAAGGCATAACTTTTTGAAAAATTGAGTTATCGGGACGTTTTTTTTTTAATTTTCGTAATTACATATACTTTTCAATAAAAAAATTGATCAAAATTATTGAGATCTATCTTCATGGATTTTATTTTAGTTTTCTGAAAAAAAAATTTCTCGATGATTACCATTTTTAATTTTTTTCTATTTTTTCTAAAAAAACTTTGACATTTTTTTACGAAACCTCAAATTTTGTCAAAGTGGTATTTTGTCGATTTCTATTTTTTTTTATTTTTTGAAAAAATTTTTTTTTTCAAATTTTAGCCTATTTTGCATAACACCATTTTGAAAAATTTTGAGAATGTATCTAGAATCCCAGAATTTAAAAAAATTGAAAAGAATAATTGAAGTGATAAACATAAAGAAATTGTGATTTTTATTTTACATTTTAAAAAAATAGAAGTTTGTTTCAAATAATTTTTTTGTAATTTTTTTTTCAAAAACTTCATACAAAAACAAAGAAAATGTAGAAAAATTTGTTATTTGGTCCAGTTTTGGTCAATTTTTGATAAAGTTATGGCTATTTAAAAAAAAAAGAGCATTTTGTTTCAAAACTTCATAACTTTTTTTGGATTGGGTGTAAAAATTTTAAAAAATTCTCAGAGAGGTTTTCAATAGGGTAGAAAATAATAAACATGTTTCAGCCAAATCGAAAGGGGTCAGGTCTAAATGGCGTGGAATGGCTCGTATATACTAAAATTCATAGTGTTGAATAAGAACTTTTTGGTATTGAGGAAATTCAGTCTGCGTAAATCAATCAACAAATAGAAAATAACGAAAATTTACAGAGATATTAAATTTTTCCAAAATGAAGGGCTCAGTTGTATTTTTGTAATCTGTAGTTGACTTTGAAACAAGATGTTAATAATGTCGTTTGAAGTACTTATATTTTAAGTGCTTAACATTTTATATGAGAATCCGTGATTTTGACACACTATATCAATTATTATGCTCAAGGTGACAAACAAATTATGATAATATTTGACGGATATATAATCAAATATCCGACTAACACCAAAATATCGATTCAAAAATGTCAAAAAGAAAAAAAAGTGGCCGTTGAAGGGGTATACCTTTCGATTCTTTCGAAAATCTTCAAGACGTGATAACTTAAAATAATTGATATATTAACATAATTCTTACGCCATTTACTTTGTTTTTGTTTTATCATAAAAAATAATCCTCAATAAAGTTGATTTGGTCATGAGAAAGAAAAAATATCGCTAACGAGACCTTGTGTGACTTGCCAAACTTGTTGAAATATTTTTTACGATTTTAAGAGCTTTTATTCAATCGGAAATTTCCCGTACATAACTAAAATGAACCATTATTCGGGGTGATATCCAAGAATTCATATTGAATGAACCAAAAAACTGACTTTTGGATGAGTTTTATCGAATTTTTCAATATTTATTCTTGGATTGTGCCCCGAACAAGTAGCATTTTCGTTATCTACCGGAAATTTCTAATCTAATAGGTTCTTAAAATTGAGAAAAAATTTCAAAAATTCAAAAACTTGGTGAATTTTTCTGTACTGACTGGATCAGTTTTTTCAATTTTTCAATATAAATTTGTGAATATCGCCCCGTATAAGTAACTTTTTTTATTATCTACATGAGGAAATTTTGCGATCAAATATCCTATTTTGAAAAAGACTTTAATGAAATCATTGGAAAAGAGCGTATCATATGCGAGGTTATATGAAATATGCGCCTAGGAGAATCGTTAAATATCAATGCAAACATGTATCCGTGAAAAAGGAAAAAGCGACCGCATTGTTGCTCGTAATATGAAAAATAGTATGGACTATTAAAGTTATATACTCGTAACAAATAAAATTCAAGTATATATATGGACTTGGAATTATAAAATTGATTGTAACATTTGCTGTATAAGGCCTAAAATTGTAAATTTTAGTTTAATCTATAGGAATACAGTAAAAAAAACTTAATCCAATATACGCACATAATGTATTTCGTGATTTTTACTATTTCGAATTATTGCGAAAATTAATTTAAAATGACATCTACTATTTGAGTTTGTAACTCTTCTAATTATATGATTCTGTGCGTGTAATAATTTGTACTTTTTGGTTTTGTGAAAAAATGATTGTCATGCTTTAAGATATAGTATTATACAGTTGCACAAAATTTTGCCATTATTATAAAAAAAAAGTTTATGTTTGGTGATATGCATGTGCTTGTATATGTATGATTGGTTGGATAAGAATAATAAGAGTTTGCTGACAGTATAAAAGTATATAATAATATGGATGATGATGGGGCGAAGCACGGAGAACTGATGACTATAGCATCAGGTTTACCCGGATAGGCTCGAATTGAGCTGGGAAGTGAGCAAATGAGAGCGCCATGAGGAGATAAGCGGCAGCGAGAACGTCGTCGTCGCCGTCGTCGTCGACAACGACGAGGCAGCAGTGCGGAGTGGCCGCGCGCGGGTGTTTTAATAACGGGAAAATGTGTAACGCTTAAATATGGAGAGCGCTGACAGTTCTTGCTCGGTCCCCTCTATATAGTATACTTTTATTATATTGCTTTATAAAGAGCGAGAGAGAGAGAGAGAGAGAGAGAGGGGGATATACATATATGTATATAAATGGTAGCGATTCCGCGGCTACTACGGTCAGTTATTGGACGAAGTAAAGCGGAGTTTGCCGCGCGCGTCCGTGGAAAATCCGAACGAGGCTAATGGAAAAGGGCAATAATGAGACCATGCTCTCTCTCTCTCTCTCTCTCAGCCTGCAGCCAGCCAATATTTTGCTTCATATTTCAAGTTTCTGCGTACAATCCAGGTCACTAACTTTGACATTTTTCTCCCGCATATTATATACACATGTGAATAAGATACATTTTTGACCCAAAAAATCAACTTAATATACCAACATATACTCTCATTATTGTGGATGGTTCAAGCGCTATTCGTCCTCGTGCAGTGTCTGATGCGTTTTCGTATTTTCATTTATTTACGTAACTCTCACTCATGCACAAAAACCACTTGTTACGAAAAAATCGTAATTTATTCACTCCTAAAGAATCTTATTAACTCATTATAAAAATTCGAGATTTTGCGTATTATCTTACATATACATATTTTTTATTCTTTTTTTATTTATAACGCATAATTTCAATGCGTATCCTTATTATTGGCAACTTCAAGAAAAAGCAGTCGATTAAATTATGCTTGTATCATATTAAATCCATATTAGATCCGCACACTCTTTAAAATATAAGTAAATTGCAAAAACTCCCAAAAAATCTGTAAAATTTAGAAAATTTTTGCAATTTACTTATATTTTAAAGGGTGTACGGATCTAATAAGCTTAAGATTCGGATTCAGCGGATCAAAATACATAATAATCATACACTTGATTTAGTTTCAAAAATTATTTTTTTATCATAATAATAGCAGTTTTTAACCACTTTTAGAATTTTTTAGGGTTCAGGGGATCAAAATACATAAAAATTAGGCTTGTCCTAGTTCGATAAAAAATTTTTATCGTGAAAACTGCAGTTTTTTGCCATTTTTAACGGTTTTTCGCAATTTACTCGAAAATTTTGACGGTGTACAGACAAAACGGACCCCAGATTCGGAATCAACGCGCCAAAATACATAATGATATATGGGGGTCTGACGAAAAGTACAGACCCCCCTTTTTTTGTGTGCCAGTGTTATTCGTATCTACCAGTTGAATGTTAAAATTTCAAGAAAATACGTAAAAACCGATTAACATTGAACTTTAGATAAGAATATTTTCTTAGCACTTCATCTAATCGACTAAACACAAGGGGGCCATTTTTGAAGATCAGTTAATTTCCTACAAATGATGTATTGCCCATTTTATTCAGCTCACTAGTTAGTGATTTATAATTCATATAAATAATGATTTTTTCCATTTTTCCAACTTTGACCTCAAATATCTTTGAAATGGTGAGATTAATGAAAAATATCTACCAAAGAACTTTTTTTAGAGCGTTCAATTTCCTACACGAAAAAATGTACTGTTCATTTGTTTATGTTTATTATTTAGTGAGTTGGAAAATGATAATGAAAAAGAATTTTTTTTCAAAATTCTTCAAACGTTGACCTCAAATATCTTTAAATTGGTGATGAGATTAACAAAAAATTCGCAAGAGTTTTTTTTTTGTAGAGCGTTCAATTTCCTATGAAAATATTGCTTTTAAATGACTGCAAGTTTGATATACAGCAAGAAACGAATTTTTCCTGGAGAGCCTAATAAAAAATCTAACATTGCGATGCGGAGGTTATTCCCATCAATTTAAAGAGCTAATACTTGATGAGAGTTTTCTAGGGGTGGCCAAGAACAAGATTTTCAATGGCTCAAGTTACACTGAAAACAAAATATTCAACAAATTATTTGTTACGATACTTTCAACGATATTATTTTCCAAATAGAACAAATAAACTCTTGGTTGGTTTAACTGATGCTTAATTATTTCAAATAAACAAGCGTTATTGTGACGAAATATTTTCAACCAAATCTTTTCTCAGTGTACTTGTTTTGACGCACCCTAGTATTCGTGTATATACATAGTACATGAAGCAATAAGGCAGAGTGAAAATTTGAGCGAGTATATACTATATATGTATACAATAGGGACAAGGAGCAGCCGCCGCCATCGCCGGCGGCAGACCAAAACCAGAGAGATAGAACTTTCACCCATTCTAACAATTTTATTTGTTCCGTGAAACTCGCTAGTGACCTCGAAACAAAAAGGAAGAGAAATGCGAATATACATATAGTATACGTATAATATACATATAGCAACGGCGAGAATAAAAATCGTATTTTCCAATATACTGTATATATGTATGACCGATTCCACCTCCATTCAACGACGATTTTCGGATGACCTCCTCGATTTCTTTTATTTTTTAATATGTTTTACTGTAGATCCTAAATAGCGTATCTATGCCAATTTTTAGCCCTCTATCTTGACGCGTTCTGGAAGTTGCGTAAATTTCTTAAAATATTAATAACTTGTGCAATAGTTAAAATGTCGTAATTTAATAAAAGGTCAATTTTTTTGTTTTTTTAATGTAGTTTTCGGAAAAAAATTGAAAAATTAGAAAAAAAAATTTTTTTATGACTTTAGCCATTTTAAACTCAAAAATTAAATTTTCTTTCAATGGGACCCCTTCGAATTTTTTTTAATTCTAAAAATTCTACTTAAATTAAATTTTTGATCCCAGACTGGATATGAGCTTTTAATAACTTCATATTGAAAAAAATGTTTTTCCTTTTTTTTTTTGTACTTTTCATATTTTTCGATAACTTTTTTAAATATATATCCTATGGAAATTATAATAATTAATGTTAAGAATTTCATTTCAACTACGTTTTGTGCTTTATTACATTTTTTACATTGGTATTTGTCTTAATGTATTCCTTGCACGAAATAAATATCTTTATAATGGCCTAATTATTTTTTAAATGTTTGCTAAAGAAAGAGATAGATTATCGAGGTTTTAACAGAGAGTTAAAAAATAATTCGTGCAAGGAATAAGGCAAATATCAATATAAAAAATTTAATAAATCACAAAACGTAGTTGAAATGAAATTCTTAACATTAATTACTATAATTTCCATAGGAAATATATAAAAATAACTAAAGTTATTAAAAAATATGAAAAGTACAAAAAACAATGGAAAAACATTTTTTTAAACATGAAGCTATTAGAAGCCAATCTCAGGTCTGGCTTCAAAAATATTGTTTTTTTAAGTAGAATATTGTAATTGTTTGTAAAAAAAAATCGAAGGTATACCATTGAAAAAAAATGCAATTTTTGAGCTTAAAAAGGCTAAAAGGTGACTAAAAATTTTTTTTCTAAAAAATACATTAAACAACAAAAAAAATAACCTCCTATTAAGTTACAATATTTTAACTATTGTAGAAGTTATGAATATTGTAAGAAATTTACAAAACTTCTATACGCGTCAAGATAGAGGATTAAAAATTGGCATAAATACTTTATTTAGCATCTACAATAACATATTAAAAAATAAAAGAAATCGAAGAAGCATTTTTTTTTCCAAAAATTCATAATTTTTTTTGGATTCGGTGAAAAAAAATTGTAAAAATTCCCAGAGAGGTTTTCAATATAGTAGAAAATAATAAAAAAAGTTTCAGACAAATCGAACGTGATCAGGTCTAAAGGTGGTCAAAATGACGTGAAACTGCTCATAAGAACATATATGTACCTTTCATGTATGATGACAAAATAAAAATAAATATTTAAGATCGATTTCGTATATACGGTAATATAATAAATAGATAAATATTGTATAATTAATGCATAACGGATCGTAATTTAATAATATTATTTATATTTAATTGAAGTATATATATAGTATACAAGTGTTTATATAGCATATTGTTTTTATATTGAGTCTCTTGGGAGCCATCCGCGATCAGCATTGATTATATATACACATACCCGACGCATGTACTATATATCCCGCTCATTTATACGAAAATAAAGATTAATCATTTCTTTATGTTAACATGTGTGTAGTGGGTATAATAGTGGGCGCGTATATTTAAAAAAATGCGATAACGAAACAAAGCCGATGAAGCGTTTATATATAGAAGAAGCAATAAATAAATAAAAATATGTTATACTGCTGAAAAAAAGAAAAGAAAAGGGGGGTGGCTGAGGAGGGAGAGGTGCGGATGATGTGTATAGTGCGTATAGTATGTAAAAACTGGAGCGGAGCGTATAGAGTGTGACGATATTCGTCATCGTCGTCTGGACGTCACGGCTGACGAGCTCGCACATTGACGATGCTTCCCCCCGCGCGCAATGTGTAAGCATCGGGCATAAAATGCGCGGCGGCGGCGTGCGCGGAGACTCGAAAACGAGAGGCGAAGTGAGGTGAAGCGAGAGATGACCTACTCTATGTCGCAATAAGTGGCTCAGGGCCGCCTCGCTGCCCAAATCGCCTGATGCTCTTCGACTCACCTCTCATCATCTCGCTCTTTCTTTCTCTCTTTTCTTCCCCTTCTCATCCCTTATACACTTTTCGTTATAACAAAAAAGTTACAACAAAATCCCCCATCAAGAGAGACACAACAACTCGTCCTCTATTATTTTTTTATTTTTACAAATTATATTCTTTGCAATATATATTGAAATATATTGCATATGCGTATACTGAACAAGATTTTAATAACCTCTGTATACGCGTTTGTACTAGCATACGCGCACCTATAGCATAAAAGTCAAAGCGATGCGAAATCGTGCCTTCTCCTTATATACGCGCATATATATAGATATATATATATGCGCGAAAACTTTCTCCTTTTTGTCTCAGGCGCTGCTATTGCGCGGATTCTCTGCTCCGTTCTCGGCGCGACTCTCTCTCTCTCTCTCTCTCTCTCTTTGATGATTCTTTTTAATTGCTCAACCTTTCATCTACATTAGGGTGATTCAAAAAAAAAGAAGTTTTTTTATTTTTTCACGGAAACAGGTTTGAACGTTTCATTTATACATAAAAAAAATAAGCCTGTACAAATTTGAGCTCTTTATTATAAAAATGTATCGCACTTTTCGATTTTCCATAAGATTAACATGGGAACAGTCACGTTTTTTCCTTCAGAATTTTGTAACTACCTAACGATACATCAGACGAATTAGCCTTAGTATATTTTTGTAGGAAATTTAACGCTCTACAAAAAAGTTCTCTTGAAAATTTTCCGTTAATCGCACCATTTCCAAGATATTTGAGTTCAAAGTAAAAAAATCGAAAAAATCATTGTTTTTGATTCATAAATCACTAAGTAGTAAGCAGAATAAAATGGGTAATATATATTTTTGTAGGAAATTGACTGATCTTCAAGAATGGTCTCTTGTATTTAGTCGATTAGAGGAAGCGTTAAGAAGATATTCGTATCTAAAGTTAAATATTAAAATTTGAGGAAAATGTTTGAAAACCAGTTAAGGTGGTCCGGTGATTTCTGGCTACCCAAGATTTTGTGATGAAATTTGGTGTATGTTGAGATTAATATGTTACTTGTCTTGTGTCCAAATTTTAATATCATTCGCTTGCTAGAAATTGAGATAT
>JAPYYW010005204.1:0-12536 GCA_030522545.1 Cremastinae sp. A BG-2022a
ACAACATATGTGAAAACCGAATCGAAATATCAATTTTTCTGGCTGAAATGTTGAAAAATTCAAGTGTAACGCTTCAATTGGACGTCGCTGTATAAGTTATAAGGTAAACGTCCCAATAGTTGAACAGCTAAGGGTTTTCACACTTTATCTTTATTTAAAAAATATACAAACAAAATCTGCTTCAAATTCACATCTTAACTATCGTTTGATATTTTAGTGATCCTAATTTCATTACATGTGTTAATTTTAGACAATATTTCTAGTAAATAAATACTTGGACGTTTGAATGTGTAGGATGTCCCCATAGTCGGACAGAAAATTGACTCTGTCTCTAGGGTTGAGCGAGTTTGTTCCAATAAATTAATATTATGAAAAATAAATCTTTTTGTACATGAAAAATAATACATACAATATTATTGATAAAAAAATAATTGAAATATTAAAAATAATATAGGGAAAATTGACCAACTATTGGGACATGTCAATATATTGGAACGATTACCTTGAAAAAAAAAAAAATTGATGAAAAAATATGAAAATTACCAGCATAATGAGGGGTGAGGCGAAGAACATTATAGTCAGGCTGCAGCTCAGAAAGCCAATAACTTTAATCGCCGATGTCGTTTCTTTGATCATAATACTGTAGGTATAGATCAGAACGACAAAGAAAATCGCACCGAGCGATTGCCTGATCGTGGCCGTTCTTTTCGTTGTGTAAGAAAGATACACGAATGTGTACATAATCTGCAGAACCGACCCGAAAGCGTTCACGAAAATCACGTGCTGGTCTCCAATCAGTTGGCCGTACCTCAACCAGAGAGAACATCTGAAAAGTTATTTTAAAAAATTAGAGACAATCTTTTCATTAACCTTTCGTTGTTACTCTGAATAAAAAATAATACAACGTTCAATCTTAAGGGGGGGGGGAACCATTTATGAACTCGCGAAAACAGGGTGTATTTTTCACAATTTTTTTTCAAGAAAACGATAAATGTTTCTTTTTTTTATGAGTACAGGTATTCATTATACACATATCGAAGATGGTTTACACATTTTTTTATTGAAATCTTGACAATAATTTTCGTTGTGCGTCGCTTCTAGAGGGACGTTGCGAAAAAGTCGGTGGTAAGTGGTTGACAGCTTCATAATCACATGGTTCATATAAATAAATAAATAAATGTATATATAGATACTAGATATATATATCTATATGGCACTGCGTAGAGGATTTTCGATATCTAAAAAAAAATAGCGGACAAATAACGTTTTTTTTTATTTTTATCGAAAATTTTCATCGTTTTTCGAAAAAAAAAATAAAAAGAGGCTCTTTATCAAAAAACCCCTACGTGGCGCCATAGAGATTCGATTTACAAACATTTTGAGACTAGATCAATGCAAATCGGATGAATTGTTTTTTTTTGGTGAGTTGTCAACCAGGTTGAAAATTGTAGTTTCGAGAAAAACGCGCTAGGTAGTTCTATCAGTACAGTCGAATCAAAAGTTTTTATCTCGAATTATTTTCATACCAGTTGGTTTTTGAGTTTAAATTCATTAAGAAAAGTTGTTGCAAATTGTTTCAAGAACAATGTACTCAAAATTCAAGGTCATCCATGATCTGTACTTGTTATGTGTGTATGAAAATTAAAAAATCATGATCTTTGGATTAAAAAAAAAACTAAAGGAAGCTTTAGAGGTACAACAAAGAGCTGTGCAAAATTTCAACAAGTTCCACTACCTAGAAGTCAAGATATGAAGAGTTGAAGATCGCAATATTTAACACGTGTTCTTATATGGGAGACTGCAGAAAATAGTGATTTTTGACAATAAATATCTCGAGTTCTACGTAGTAAAACCTCTTAAAATTTAATATACAATTGCACATTATATCAAAGAAGGTTTTTGCAAATTTTAAACAAAATCCTAAGAAAACGATTTTTTGATAGAACTGCCTTAAAGTGTATTTTTAATGAGTTTTTTCGCAACTAAAAAAATAACAACAATCATATTTGCGCTCTGAGGAAATTATACTCGTGACATATCTTAGGATGCGATTGAAAAAAAACGTATTATTTTTATTTTTAACTTTTTTTTTTGATTCGTATGGTCGAAATAATCGATCTTTCTTCCGTAATTATGAGGAAAAATCAAAAAGATATATTTAAAAAAAATTTCCTCGTATATATAATATTTTTTATTTCATTGTCATCTGTTCAAACATATTTCGAAAATACTCACGACATGAAACATGTTATGAATGGCAGACACGATGCTTCACCCGTACTTTTATTTTCGATAAATTTTCGACATACCATTCTGAAAAATTGAGAAGATAATTATATATTTTCGTGGAATAAAATGTGAATCGGATGAACCGAGACGAGATTCTAAACAAATAAACAGCCACGTTAAAATGAAATGAATATGGTTTGATGATAAACAAATAAATCCAGAAATTGAAGGTCATCATGCATCGTCGCATTTATAATCGAAGCACGAAAGTGCAACGGCATTGAAAAACAAGAATTTTATCGTGCACAACTGAAATCGTATCGACGTTGTTCCGTTATGAGAAAATTCGCTCATTTTTTTTCTATATCGCTGCTTATTCGCGAAAAATTCATTTGTTGCTCGAACGCATGATTTCCAATATCTGTACAACCGCATTTAATGAAAATAAATAAAAACAAAATAAAAGAAAAAGCGAAGAAATACTTACATACCGGCTAGAAAGAGAGTAAGTGTGCAGAAGGACGCGCTTGTCGCGATTAAATCTTTTGCTGTGCTCAGTTCCATGTTAATTCGGCTTTTGTCCCTCTGGCACCGGATATATAACTAAATGAAAAAACGGAGAGCTGCAGGTGCTTTCGGCAATGCAGAGAGTATCATGTGTGTTTTTAAAGCATTTCGCGATAACGGAGCACCGGTACACATTGACTCCGAATCGAAACGTAAATAATAAAAGAATGACACACGTCACGCAAATGTCACAGCTTTTTGTGCAGTTATAAATAAGAGTCATCAGCGCTCGAAATACATGCACTCAAAATCTAGCGGCAGTTTTTTGTACTCGCGCTTTACAGGTATCTTCAAGTTTCGGTTGTTATTGCAGAATCTTACAAACTAATAAGATTTCTTCGTGTTATTTATTAATTACAATAGTTCATTTCTTTGATAGAAATTGTGATGTAACATTTTCGTGATAAGAGAGATAAAACTACAATTTTCTCAGACGTAAATATTGGAGCCGTCCAATATCGCGCGTGCGCGTTTCTATATATATTTTTTTCACACATTTTTACATTTTCGGAGAAGTCGAGTATAATGTGTCTTCAAAGGGTACGTATGTACAACGAGGGTCTTCTGAATTCGTTGGTACGTATTATGAACATTCGATTGCAAATTTTTATTTTGAATCGTAAAAGAGTAAGACTTAAATAATTCAAACAATTACATATGATTGAATTTGACTATCACAAACTCTCTGGTAAATTTTTTATAATCTTTACGAATTTTTTTACGAGAACTATTTTTTTTACAAAATTTGAATGGTAACATTATATATTGTTGTATCTTTAAGTAAAAAAATGGACTGAAATAGCAGTTTTGTATAGTTTTACGATAGATAACACTAGTATCGTTTTGAAAGAGGCGCTTCGATCAGTTGCCATGTGCTGAGGTTGCGTCTGCCGACCGTGGTTTTAAAACACGTGTGTCTCGAATCGATCTTGTTTACGTTTTCAATATTTTACGAAAAATTTTACGAAAATGGGTGAAATAAAACAAGTGAAGATGGACGAGGATGAGCAGCCTATCGAGGATGAATCCAGTAAAGAAATGAGTTACGAAGAAAAGTTAGCAAATGTCAACACCATCGCGAAACCCATGGCTCCGAAAAAACTAACCAAAAAAATTTACAAATGTATAAAGAAAGGTACAGTTTATTGAATCTACTAAAAAAATAGAGATCATACGAAATATAATTGATCTATTAAAAGTAAAGCTAATATTGTTGTATTATTAACATTTAATTTGTTGAACTCTTTTAGCATCCAAACAGAAAACTTATCTCAGAAATGGGCTAAAGGATGTTCAAAAACATATCCGCAAAGGAGAAAAAGGGTAATAATTCAATAATAGAATGATGGGTAGTGTAGAGTGAAAATTGGTATAATTATTATATTTCGTTATTTCGATAGGATTGTTGTTTTTGCTGGGGACGTTTTTCCTGTTGAAATAATGTGTCACTTACCGGTTGTCTGCGAAGACAAGAATATGCCGTACTGTTACACCCCGTCAAGGCAAGATATTGGTACGGCGATGGGTGTTAAAAGAGGAAGTCTAATGGTTCTCATAAAGGAGCACCCAGATTACAAAGAACTCTACGACGAAATAAGCGAAGCAATGACGAATCTTGCTGCGCCCCTCTAGATTAGCAAGTACCTATAATATCTTGAATAAGAATATTTTTTGATACAGTAAGGGAAGGAGGAATACGATTATTTCCTAGTTTATAAATATTGGAGAACATAGGGCAAATATATCTTTTGCTCCGAACAACAGAGAATTTTCATGATTTATTATTTCATTTTTTTGTCACTATTCTTTTCCCGCTGTTCCTTCGCTTAACAACACGTTGCTCCTGAATCTCTTTAATTCTTCAATTGATTCTTAATTCTCAACAACAGTGGCGTATTTATGCTTAAATTTAATTTGATGTCAGTGACCTTGTTGAGCACTATTATTTTGCTTGTTATACACAACCATTTCATTTCTCTTACTGTTTCAAGTTTGGTTTAACAGTATTGAAATAAGACGAAAAGGAATTTTGGACGTATTTGCATTTTTGCATCTTTGCCGGGTCATCAAAACATTTGTATTTACATTAAAAAAAAAAGTTTAATCAATGCGAGACGAGGTTTTATCCTTGTTCAAACTTGTACAGGACATTGAGTTGTATTATTTCAAACTTAGTACTTAAATGCCAAGATTTTTCGCAAATCTGTAAGCTGTCGATAGTCAATTCTTTTACTCTGCTATTTTTTTTTTCTTCGGTATAGTTTTTTGCTGCATAAAACCAACGTAACATTGTGCCTGAGACACCGTTATAGAGGACATTATCAGCCATGCCTCTTTCCCATTTAGTAAATCGCTTTATTTTTATGTTTACAAATTTTCAATTTTCTTTTTTTTTTTCGTCTGTAGAAAAAACGATCGTAGAAGATAAATCTCAGATTGTCGATTGGTGGATAAAAGGGGCGAAAGATGTGATTGCGCGTGGAATAATTTCTCATTTTTTTCATTCTCTCTCTCTCTCTCTCTCTCTCTCGTTCACTCGCACGCGCTCTAATTTCTAGCTTGCTGCTTCAAGATGTATTTTCGTATTTAACGTGTTGTCCTTACAACTGCATTTCACTGATCTCTTTCGAGTGTCCCTAAAGCCGCTACGATATTATTTTCTTCACACACATTGACATGTAATTTGGAAAATAATGAACCAAGGAGATATACATTTCTCATTAAATCGGACGACAAGACACAATTCTTCTTACGCGTAAACCTATCCTAATTTTTTTTATTTTTCGTCTTTTTCAGCACTTCCATTATTGCTTCGTATTCTAATTTAACCACTTATTCGATTTTCGTCTTATTTACGGTTTTATCACCTTACCGGAGAGAACATAGTAAAGATGAGAGTCCAGGCTTATTTGAGTTGGAAATTCGGTGATATGGTTCAAATGCAACGTCCTGCTGTCCGAATTTTCGTCTCTTTCCTCTCTTCGTTTTTATCTCGACACCGAGGCAAGAAAGTATCTCGCTCGTTGCGATCCTAATCGTTATTTATCGGTAGAAAATGTCCGCGAGTTTGATTTTTATAAACGGTAACATTGACATTTAAATTGACGTAGCCATTAGCGTATAAACTAATCAGATTTTATTTTATTTTTTTTTATTATTCTTTCTCGTTTCGCTCCTCAATAATCGATTATTCATCCATTCCAGACCGAGCTTCGTCCATTCTTCTATTCCACATGGCGAGAGGCTAAAGTCTCGCTATAAACATTTTCACAAATCTCTTGAACGAAAAACAAATGCTTCAGATCGATCGCGACGAGCGCCTTGATGAAAAAATTCATAAATTCTCAACGTCGTGGCCAGAGCGTCTATCCCGAATGTATAAAATGTTGCTTTTTAGCCAGCAGGCATGATTCTTTTTTTCGCTTGGTCCACCATGCAATCGCCAATTTCTCGTTTCCATTTTTCACTTCTCTATCGCGTTACTTTAATACTGACAATTAGAAGACTAAAGCTTTCGTATACCTGAGGTCTCTACGCTGCATTCGCTTATTTCTAAAAGAAATTCATTAATTTTTTTATTTTTTTATTTTTTCGTAAAGGGAATCATCGGATTTTCTTCATTATCGTAGAAATCAACGATTGACTAAATTTTGTAATTCGTGTTTCTTTTTTGTTTTTATTCAAAATTCGAAAGTAGAGGGAAATAAAATTCGGGAGAAAATTATTTTTTTTTTCGAACGAATTGTCATTTTCTCTTCGATGGGTATCTTTTAAAAATACATGTTAGGGTGATTGGAAAAATAGCGAAGAATTACAAATAAGTGGTAACAGTGATGGCTCTGTTTTTTCCCCCCTTTTTTGGGGGGGAATATGAAATTTTTTCAGCGTAATCGTTTAATACTATTTTCATTCGGTGGGAGATCTTTGGACTTGTTAATTGTATAATTGATCGATGAATGATATGCCTTTTTGTCATCGCCATAAGCCCCTCTTATTTCTCTTCGGTTCCTGCATTTCTTGGCATTTAGCCATACGGCGAAAAACGAAATAACAATTTGGACAGCCTTCGAGCTAACTTTTTTAAGTTTTTCAAGATCCTCCGATACAAATCTCAGGATAAAATATGGAATCTGCGCTTGACTAGATCGTACGAAATACTTTTTTTGTTCTCGTTCTCAATTTTCTCTTTTATTTTCTCGTTTTTTGCGCACGAAACTACGAATGAATTTCAGCGAGGTTTTTTTTACCTTCTTTTCGTATCAAACTTTCGCAAAAGGCCTGAACTTTCTTTTTTGAATCGCGCAACGTGGCTACATAAAAAAAAAAAATTTTAATCGCCAACGATACCTTGCGTTTACGTTCAGAAAATTTTGTCATTAGGATTATTTAGTAATTCGATTAATGTTCCACAAAAATTTTTTTTCCTTGAGAATAATCTTTGAAAAAGTTTGTTCGCTCTGGTAAGCGAACAAAAATCGAATGTTCTGTTTTTATCGAATATTTCGCACGTCACTAAGTTTTCGCTGAAGAAAGTATACACGAAGTATCGTTGAGAAAATGCATAATTCAACAGTATATTATGTACATACATATGTATACATCCTTCAATGTAAAAATTCTTCGAGACGATTCGAGGAATCGACAAGGCGCGTTAATGATTAGAAATTGTGCGATACGAATAACTCTTAGCGTTCAAAAAAAAAAAAATATCCCGGATAACAATCGAAACCGATGCGTTTTCGTAATCGTAGATGCGATTCGTGTGTTTTATGTTTCTTTTTTTTTTGCAGCTGCCTCAAAATTTTGATTTTCAACGTGGACTTGTTTTAAAATTGGAGTACTTCTTAATGGATTAATTTTTTTTCAAATTCTGTCTTTCCAATATTGGATAATACACCGTTTCAGTTTTTTTAAACGAATTCGTGTGTGCTGTATGAAAAATGGGATTCATCCCCTTCATGAAGAATAGTTTTTTTTTTTAAATTCATCTCGTTCTTTTATTCATTCATTTTTAGTCTCGTAATCGAAATATTCTGTGTTAAACATTGAAATTGTGTAAAATAAATTCTTGAAGATACAAAAATGTAATTATCAAAAATAAATATCTCGATTTTAACATGATGATACTTTTTAAAAATTTTACCTACACTTACCCTTGCATGTAGTGTTAAGAAAAGTTTATGCAAATTTAAACAAATTATCTTTAAATTATCAAAACAAATTATTTGTTATTAAACAAATTATCTTTAAAATCTTGCACTTGCTTTAGATGCAAGTGCCACCTGGAGAAAAAATTCTTACATGAAACAACTTCAGACATTTTTTTTTCATTTGCATAAATATTGTTTAACTTCACGTGCAGGTGTAACTTAAATTTCAAGAATGTTTATCGTGTCAAAATCAAGATATTATTGAAATTTTTTTATACTAAATTTATTTAAACTATAAAAATAAAAACTTTTATGGATCTGACGCACATCTCGAATCGAAATTTTGAGAGCAGTGTTACGAAAAATATTGTGTGCAACACGCGTTGAGCGAATGAATTAGGTCGAGCGTAAATTTGGCGAATTCGTTTCAGCTCATAGACACATTTGTACTCGTATTCGTCTTTAAGGTAGTTCTATCGATTTATCATTTTTTTAAGAATTCATTGAAAATTTGCACAAACCTTCTTTGTTATGGCATACATGTGAGTATCAAATTTTAAGAGGATTCATCACGTAGAAATCGAGATATTTATTGTTAAAAATGCTAATTTTCAGTGCTCTCCCATAAGAACCCATAAGTGTTAAATATTGCCATTTTCAATCCTAAATATCTGGAAATCTAGATGGTAAACCTTCTTAAAATTTAGCATAGCCCTTTATTATACTTCAAAAAAGCTTTCCTTATTTTTTGAAAAAATTGGTAAGATTTTTTTTTCGTAATTTTTATATGTATATATTAAACACAGATGACCTTGAATTTTGAATGTGTTGTTCTTGAAACAATTTGCAAAAATTTTTCTTAATAAACTTAAGCTCAAAAATTACTTGGTAAGGAGATAAATTGAAATAGAAACTTTTGATTTGACTGTACCGATAGAACTAGCTTAACTCATTTTGCAAGTGACACTCGTAAGATAGCAAATTCATCAAAGTTTTGGCTAATTTATATCTGTCTGCATTTGTTAAGGTAGTTCTATAGCTGCAGTCAAATCAAAAGTTTTTATCTAAATTTATCTCCATACCATGTGATTTTTCAGCTTAAATCAATTAAGAAAAATTGTTGTTAATTGTTTTAAGAACAACATGCTCAGAATTCAAGATCATCCAAGATAACTTGTACTTGTTATATATGAATGAAAATTTAAAAAATCATAATCTTAGGATTTTTTTTTAAATCTTGAGGAAGCTTCTTTGAAGTACAATAAAGAGCTATGCTAAATTTTAAGAAGGTTCACCATCTAGAATTGAAGATATTTAGGATTGAAAATGGCAATATTTATAAATATCTCAATTTCTACGTGGTGAAACCTCTTAAAATTTGATACACATATGTGTAACATGTCAAAGAATGACTGTACCAATTTTCCACAAAATCATGAATAATCGACAAAACTATAGAACTACCTTAAGGAGACTGTACTGAAAAGTTGAATACCAGACATGGCTCGAATCACACAGCAGTTAGGCTGGCAACAAAATCAGATTCTCGAGAAGAGTACAGGGGTTTCCCACCTTACTGAGCTTTCTGCCAAGTATATTTAAAAAGCACAATGCAATAATTCCGCTTCATATGTGGAACATAAACGTCCCATCGCGTAATTGACACTCTGATATAATTTTCAATGTAATTCTCAACGAAGGGTATAAGAAGACGAAAAACTATCCCTGGGCCTCGCAAGATAAAACATTCAATCTTTTTCAATATACAAGCAAAAGTCTGGATTTAGCCTATGTGTGTATTACTATTTTTAAACTTAATATTGTAACGCCCTCCATGCTGCACTGAGAGAAATCACGATAGTGGATTTTATCATAAAGTGACAATTATGCTGATTATTTTATAACTAAATACATGTTTATCGTAAAATGAAGTATATTTAGGATAGAATTTAAACAGAATATAATTAGTTCCATAATAATTAGTATAGTTGTCACTTTTGTTTAGTAAAATTTATCATTCTTTTCTCTCAGTGTATTTGTGTTTTAACTTTATGTATATAAACAACCACTTGACTAGTAAGGCAAGATGGCAGATTATGAACTATCAGGTCCAAGTCAGTAGACATGTTGGACCTTTTCTTTACGCTCCCATGGTACAATTATCAGTGCTTGAATGTCAATTTGCACTCGAATACCACTTTGCAACTACATCGTTACAAAATATCACATTTATCTGGTGATTAGTCAAAATGAAAATGGTACAAACAATGCAATATTGGAACACTTTTTGTCAGTGCAAAAACGCTAGGATACTGCGTGTCATGTACTGTGCAAATATCTATTATAATGATTCTTCGTTTCTTACGATGGGCCAGGTTTTTCAGCCTGACATTAGGAAACCAGCTGTAATATTTTTTAATATTTTTGTATTTTCCAAGGAATCAGATGGGGAAGAAAACAATTATTTTTTTCTTAAGGAGGTCATGCTGTGGTGATAGTTATTAGATAAAAATCTTTAAAAAAGTATATATGTTGTAGAATTAATAAAACTGTACAAAAAGAAAAAAAAATTCATCGATCATTTGAGTGAGTAATTTAATTTTAAAATATGCAATTTTAACGCAGGCTCTTATGGCGAGATGCTCAACATACTACTCGAATAGAATTTTGAAAATAATTAACGATTAGCCAGCTAAACGAATTTTTGATTAACTTTTTAATAAATTACCAACGATTCATATGGACTCGTAAAAAAACGTAAGTTATCGAGGTAATTTTTGAAACATTTTCGATTAATGTTGAGCCTTCTATGTTTAACATTGAAAAACTATGGCAACGCGAGCTGACGACGACAAAGTCAATTGACCAACTTGCAACGAAATATTTATCTTTCGATGCCTTATTTACAGAAAATTTTGCACCTAATTTCTTTAATTATTCAAAATATTTAAAAATCAAATGTTTAAAATATTATGTGAACGGTAATTAAAAACTTTTCGTTAAAGTTACCCTCGTTAAAGTTGAAATTACCGAAAAAATTTTAAAAATAATTTGGTAATATGAAAGTTTCTCCTATAACACTAAGATAATTTATTGGAGTGCATAAATTTTGACGGTATATATATCTCTTTAAGATATAGCTCGGATAGCTTCAATGCTGATGACTTTTTTCACTATCTGACGAGTTTTTCCCATCGCAGTAAGTTTTATCTTGCGAGACTATGGGGTAAAGCCCATAAAAAAATTGGCATCCTTTGTGGTAATAATTTAAAAACAGTGGCGTTGAATAACATTAAGTATAATTTAATTGAAGACATTAACTTTCCTCAAAAGCATGATAGACGGGAATGTAAAAACAAAAACAGTTTTTTAAATTGCAAACTTTTCTTAATAATGCTTTTCAAATAGCTTTTGCATCGATGCTCCGAATTTACGGTCTCCTTGAAGAAAAGTGTCTGGTGGGGCTTGATTTAGTTTTATTTCTTTCATGTAATTTCTTGATTTCGTTTTTTGAAAATGCGAAAATGGCTCTCCCGACTCGAGAATCGCAAGCGAGTTCTTCTATCACGAATTCGTGTTTAACCTAATTGTGGGCGCTAAGATTGTTTATTATCACGTGATCTCATCTCGAACGTTGGTAGCTTTTGTTGTTTCTTTAAAAACGTTTAAACGAACTCGGTCCTTGACCGAGTCTCAGTAAAATAACGATCTGTCAACGAAAATCTCCAGCGGCACGGTGACTTTCGACAAAGCGGGACGTATTTGAGGTTAAGTGGACACTTTCGTCTTCCGAGGACGCCATTACGCGCGGCGGGACCGCCATTTTGGGCTCGACGAAGCCGGAGCAACCGGTACCGATATCTCTTCGCTCGATTTCTCCAAAATTTCGGTTTTTATTCGCTCAAGTTTTACACGACTTTTCCCCCCATTGATTTTTCTTTTCAATACTTATCGACGACGAGTCGTAAAATTATTATTTTTTTTCTCCGCATCCGAGCGCGGAAATTCCTTAAGTATAAATCTGTAGCAGTATCAAAATAGTAAAAATAGTGCAGATAAATATTATTAGCACGGGTAGGATCAGAATGAATCTGAAGGAGCGGCTGAAGCCGCTTGGCTCTTGTCATACGGCCTCGACCGACTCGTTCGTCGGGTCGAAGAGCGGCCTATCCGCCGGCGTCTCGCTCGTCGAGTTCGTACCTATCACCGTCTCCCGTCGAGTCTTGCTCGAACCCGAAAAACACAGACAACCCGATTGATTTCGATTCCTCTTCAGCGTTGGCTTATTTTCCTTGTCCTGCTCCGCAAGACATTTTTGATAATAATCGTAATCCTTCAGATACCTGCAACAAACATTTTTCATTTTTAACTCACGTAAAGAAATTAAGCCAGAGCTGAATTTTAATGAACAGTCAACGATTTAGGTATTTCTATCAGTACAGTCAAATCAAAAGTTTTTATCTCAATTTATCTCCGTAGCATGTGGTTTTTGAGCTTAAGGTGGTTGGTCTGTGACAGTCAAATCCAAAAGTTTCTCCCGTTTTGATGACGTTTTTCTGACGCTCACAGTGATTTGCGAGATAAAGTTTA
>JAPYYW010005209.1:0-12080 GCA_030522545.1 Cremastinae sp. A BG-2022a
GTAAAAATTTCACGTCAATCCATCGTCGATAGGTCGATTCCTATAGAATTTCATACTCTGCATTGCCATCTGGTCACGATGAGTTAAAATAAAGTAGCCCATGTTCAAATCGACGTTGAAAACTGTCTCTATGACAAATTTCATTCAAATCCTTGCAAAAGTTGTTGCGTTATCGAGTAACAAACAAACAAACTTACTTTCACATTTATAATATTAGTTAGGATAATATAATATAGTATAGTATATATACATATAGCTGCACTATATATAGAAGAGCTCGTTGAAGATATATATGTATGTATGTGGGTCTATCTGAAAGAGCAGCATGCGCATGGGGATGAGAAAAACGAATAAAAAGACGAGGCTTGATGAGGAGGCGGTCGGGGGATTGAGCATTGCAGCAGAGGGGGCGAATAAAGGATGCGAAAGAAAGAAGAAGAGCGACCTGAATGAGACTCGGATTTCTCGATCAGGCTTCTCGCTACTTCGAGGGAAAAAAAAGGGTTCAAGACCGCGAAGCCCCCCGGCGGCGAGTCTATAGCGATGAGTAAAAGCGTCGTGCGGGCAGAGGGTCGCAGGGGTTCATCAGCTATACAGTCGCATCGTTTCGTTAAGAACGAGCGAGAAGCAGCTTTTTCTCATCTATATATACATATATAACAGCTGACATAAGAGCGATGAGGAATAAGAGCACCGAGCAGGAGAGAGCATCAGACTTCTCCAAAGAAAAATGGGGATATCTTTTTATTATTTATTGTATAACACGCCACGCTTTCCTATACAAATGTTTTCACATATTTCTCTATATTCATATATCATATTGTATATACTATATACAACTTCGAGATGATTTCTATTTTTTTTGTATGTCACGAAATTCATTTATCTCCTCTTTCTTGAAGAATCTCTTGATCTCTCTCTCTCTCCCTGCTTTGCTCTCTCTTTTATTCACGTTCTTTGTTCCATTCTTATTTTATTGAAATACACATATATACATATATACACTTTATAATTACATAAAGAAATAAATGTTTAGCTTAAAAATCATAAATATGATTTATCGTATGGTATAGATGAAATAAGGTATATAAAATGCGAGATGAAGCGTTGGCCTCTGGCGAAGCGCGCTCGGATGTTGAATGGAAAATTCGTTCTCTCGCTGTGCATGTTCGGATCGCGGATTTCCGTGAGAGTTCGGTACAATCCGTCGGGTCATTGGGTCAAATCCTGTCATGCATGGGGGTCAAGCTCTCGGACGGTCTGCTGTGACTGTGTATACGAAAGTAATATATGCATGTAGTATACACACACACACATGTCGCGTTGCACGCGGCCATGTATGCACCGAATAAAAGCAGAGCGTGATCGTCGCGCTTTCCGAGACCTTTTAAACTCTGAACTTTTTCTTTTTTCGCTCTCGCGCGCGCAGCGTGGGCGAAAATAAAAGATTGAAAAACGCCCTCTCAGCGTTTCTCGAAATTTCTCACTATTATACGATGATTTTCAACACACTCGTTCACCTTCGAGATATATAGAAATTAGAGAATTCATTACTGGACCCCGGCGCACACAGAGCGCTATATATTTATAGATCATGATCAGCAGAACGAAAATTATATTGTGGTGTGTAATTTTTTTTGTCATTTACCGAGAGTGCTTCATCGAGAAAAAAACAATAATTCGTTGTCGTTATTTTATTGCGATGATTTTTTTACATACGAATCTACGCATATTCCGATTTTGTTTTTTTTTTAATTTTTTTTTTCGAGACGCAGCAAAAGCGAGGGAATTGCTATTTAAAAAGTATACCACTTTCTAGAACATGCACAGAGTTCGATATAATCCCCCGTTTATTTCTTTCCCCTGATGTTGGTCCTGATGGCTCGAAGTGACAATAATCGAGTAATCGGGGTAGTATGTGGGTGGAATTTGAATTTTTATCTACACGAGCATATACCTCGCGCGCAATTCACGTTAAACCACAAAAATGGCTTCGGAGAAGCATGTACATGCATATACATATATAATAAAATGTATATATTAAGTGAAGCGCTTCTTTTCAGTCGTAAATTTGCTTCAACGACGACCACGACGGTGCTGGAGCGAGTCTACTTTACTCCCTTGACCCTTTCACCCGCATTCGAAATAGAGAAAAAAAAATACTTATCGAAAACAAAATCAATAAAATGACAATCTCAAAATGTTACTTATTTTTATTATGCTCGTTTGCTCGCTGCTCCGATGTATTTATTATCCGAAAAAAATGCCTACTTTATTGTATCTTATGTATACATCAATTTTTTGCGCACTTTAATGGCAGTGACACATATATACATACATATATCCTAGCACACATATATGTATATAATATACTCGCGCAAAATGTTTGCGGTAGAAAAATGCGAGATACGCTCGGATGAAAATTATTGACAATTCAAATCGAGCCCAAGTCTCGACGTATATATACATATATGTACCCATATCACGCATGCTGTGTGTTTATCTAAATCCAAAAACTGTCTCTTTTGCTCTCAGGCCCATAACCTCTATAATAGGCTGCGCACTTATTATATTTTTGGCTCTTTCGTTTTTAGGTCTCTATATATCGTTTGGGCATATCGTTTGCGTGTGTCAGAGCAGCAGTTTTATTTGCCTCCGCTCTGGTCCGCGTCGTTAACCTGCTCTCATATCTGAAACATTCTCTGCTGATGCTCTGGAATAACATAGCAGGCATCGTCCCTTATTTCTTTCATCCTTTCCCAAGAACTAACCCCCGAGGAGGTTCTCGCGCGCGCGGCCTGCGGCAGCCCCGCATTCTCCAGCGAGGTCTTCATCCACTCTCCCGCTACCCCATAGCTCGTATATACATATATAGAGGTGAGCAGCGCGCGCGCGCGCGCACCTCTTTTCGCTATTGCAAGCAGAGCTATTTTTAGAAGCAGCGCGATGAGTATATATGTATATGCTCCCGAATGCACACGACGCCCGCCGCGAGCTTTGCATCTGCGAGACTCCCCTCCCCCCACCCCATGACTCGCTATATACACTGCGCGCTCTTTTCCCAAAGCCGGCCCCTTCCCCCTTATATTCCCCCCAATATATTTTATATATTATATTATTATTCTACTTATTTTATTCCTTTCATTCTCTATATTATAATAGAGCTGCTGATTTTCTCATTCATTTTTTCAAAACAAATAATCCATCTCCGTGTCGAGCCATTTCGCGAGACACGTACGCGCTACCGACCGCAGACTCAGTCATTCACGCGACTTATTATGCTGGTGCTCGCTCATCTCATCATATACATATATGACCTCTTCGATTTCTTTTATTTTTTAATATATTATTGTAGATGCTAAATAAAGTATCCAGATGCCAATTTTTAGCCCTCTATTATCTAGACGCGTATATAGAAGTTTCGTAAATTTCTTAAAATTTTCATAACTTCTACAATAGTTAATATATCGTAACTAAATAGGAGGATATTTTTTTTGTTTTTTAATGTACTCTATGGAAAAAAATTGAAAGAATAGGAAAACAATTTTTTAGTCACTTTTTAGCCATTTTAAGCTAAAAAATTGAATATTGCGATATTTTAACTATTGTAGAAGTTATGAATATTTTAAGAAATGTACGAACCTTCTATACTCGTCAAGATAGAGGGCTAAAAATTGGTATAGATACTTTATTTAGCATCTACAATAACATATTAAAAAATAAAAGAAATCGAAGAGGTCATCCGACAATCGTCGTTGAATTGAGGTGGAATCGGTCATACATGCTATATACTATATCACATGCCCTTTTTTTATTCCTTTTCTTATTATTTCCCTCCGCGCACCTTTTGTTTTATCTATGTTTATTTATTTATTTTTATTTTGCCTCTTCAACCATATGCTCTCTCAAGTCTACATTGGAGGGGGTGATTAAACAAAATTTTTTTTTTCGCGAAAACGGGTTTAAAAGTCTTATTTGTACATAAAAAGAAGCCTGTACAAATTTGAGCTTTTTATAAAAATATTAACAGGGGGCGCATCGTACTTTTCGACTTTCCGCATAAGATTAATATATGTGAACAGTTACGCTTTCTCCGTCAGCTTGTCGTAACTTCCTAACGATTTCTTAGGAAAAGAATCGATGCCCTTCCTTTCGATTAGTCCACTCATTAAAAATTTATTAAAGGTCAAAGTTGAATTTTCCATTAATGAGGTCAATTTTTCAATGTGACAGCGGAATTATTATATAGTTTCATCGAAAAAATGAGTGGTCTAATCGAAAAATGGCAAAGGACCTTTTTTGCAGGGCGTTCAATTCCCTACAAAAATATGTTAGGACTTTTCTGTCTGTTGTATCGTTATATAAGTAGTTATAGAAATTTGACAGAGAAAACGTAACTGTTCCCATGTTAATCTTATGGAAAATCGAAAAGTGCGGTGTGCCCCCTGTTAATATTTTTATAAAGAGCTGAAATTTGTACAGGTTTCTTTTTACGTAAATAAAAAAAAATTTTTTAATCACCCTATTATACGTGTTATTGTGTTATACGTAAGAAAAAAAAATTCTCCACGATTTTATAGAGTTCAGGGTCAAAGTATTTTCCGTTGTCATGCATATCTCTTTCTTTTCTTTCTCGCGCATTCCTTTCGACATTTTTATTTGAATATGAGAATAAAATATATTACATATATACTTGTATATGAGTATCGGATGATAGGCGATATTTGGCCAGATGGTTCCGTTTCAAACAGAAATGTTTTATTGCTTTGTTGCTATCGCTTATTATTGTATGAGCTTGTTTTTGTTGTTGTCATCGTCGACATCGTCGTGTTCGGGCTTCTGAAGCCGCAGAGGGAATAATATAATGGATACAGGTGGCCAAGTCCGTGTCTGGTTTCCTGTCTACCTTATACATGTATATCTATATATAAGATAGCAAAAAATATATAAAAGCAAGAGGGAGAGAGAGAGAGAGAGAGAGAGAGAGAGGGGAGGGGGCTTTAGATATACTGTGTGTATACACATTGAGCGATGAATACCTTCGAATACGCTTATTCGCTCCTGACACCACATCATCATCGCTGCGGTGCGCTCACTTTGTAAAATCTATGTAGCGAACGATATATTTTTTCCGTACCCGCAGCGCGCCACTACCATATATAAATAAAATAATAAGCACAGAATCTCTGATGCTTTTATTCCTTACTCTTATTCATCAAAGATAAAAAAAACTTTTATATTTTTTTTTCTTAACTTTATACGTTACGTTTTCTTAATATATACTATTCAACATAGAAAAATAAGGCCGAAAAATTCCGCGATTTTTTTACAATTTTTAATTTTTTTGAAAATTGACTATAATATGGAATATATACAAGGGAGGAAATTATTTTTATCGCATGAAAACCCTTTTACGATCGTTCAAAAATTTATACGAGGAAAAAATATGTTTGGACAATAAAATCCTTGGAGAATCTGACGGAGCAGATTGCTTCTTCTTTTATTCTTTGAAATAGTCGCCTTTATGGGTTTATGCGTGAATATTTAAAGACAGTACGGTGCAAATGTAGCAGAGATAGTGCGAATTTTTACATAAAAATCGGGTGCGCTAGCAAACTCGGGATATTTTTTTTTCTGATGGTGGAAGAGGAAAAACGCTGCTACATGCAAAAACTCTGAAGGCTTATCTCGGTCGTCGGTGCTTCCTGGTTCTGCACACTCTTCTTTCATAATATCTATAGGAAAAAAAAAGAAATTTGGCGAAAGTGTTTCCCTACATATATGATTATTCTTTATTCATCACTGATTTTTTATTCACGTTGTATGTATACTACTCCTTCAGAATTTTTTTTCGATTTAAAAATCTTATTCGATCAAACACATTTTTTTTGCTCACATTGGGTCTCGTGGATCCACATAAAAACTTTAATTAGCGATATATTTCCTTATTTCTCTTGACGGAAACAACTTTATTGCGGGTGATTCACATAAGATTTTTTCAAAATGAAAAATAACACAAGATTTTTGAAAAAATCGAAAAGAGTATACGCCCCCGTTGAAATTTTCATGAGTCTACGAGACCCAGAACGAGAGCAGCAGATATATTGAGAAGAAAAGAACGAAGAGAAGTGAGTAAGCGCGGAGCATACGCCTATAATAGTGAGGATCAACGATTGAACTCTACGAAAAACTCTTATTTCCCTTCTTGGGAGCTTTGGGGGTCCTATCGAGATCAACGATACACTGCTGCGTATAGTATTTTTTTTTCTTTACTTAGAAATTTTATTTTTATTCATCTATATGTATATATATACGAATTATCGTAGAAATCTGGATTTGAAATAAAACGAATCCGAAATTGATAGAACTGAGGATTGTGTAAATTTACTGGAAGATAAATAAAATATGAGATAATTGTATATGAGAAAAGGTCATTGCCAAGAAATAAGTATGTATACAATATTATATACTTATATTATAATATAATAATATAGGGAGTCCGCGTATCAGTGAAAAGATATATATATATTTTGGCAGAGGTGCGCGCGGGACAAGATCTATATCTGTATAACAAAGCAAATTGGGGGAGGATCAAAGAACGAGATTGCATATTGTCATCAGCTATATTCTATAAAGATATAGATACGCGAGGTCACGCGGGTGCGCAATACATGCATGGGCTATCGGTATATACATATATACGCATACACACCCCGGTTACCGATTAGCGCGCGTCGAACTGATGCCAGAACGCATATACGCATATTTGAACGTTTTGGTTATTGGATTGTTGATGCGGGGAAAGGATATAATAAGCCTTTATTCTGCCTCATTCCTTCTCGCTTATATAATACTACTATATATACTACTGTCATTAGTCATGCTCTTTTTCTCCCCTCCTCCACCCGTATACTCCACCGCTGCTACATTTTCTCCCGAATTAAGATTTACTGCTGCTGCTGCTGATGTTATATTTTTTTTGCGAAATGCACCAAAGTGCACACCGCGCTCCGGGAACCTCTGACAACGTATACAATATAACCAAGGCCGACTAACTCTCGCTCTATGCTCGATATCGCGGGAATCGCTGCTTCGTCAGTAGTCACCTCCGTGCTTGGTCAGACATCCCAATTTATCTCTCTCCTTATTTTTCCTTGTTTCTCCCTATAGTTATATACTTTCCAGCATTCCGAATAATGCTATACTTTTTATTTATAAGTATATATCGTCACTAAAAACAAAATGGAATATTCGTATGTTTGCTATACGGAAAAAAAGTTGTATCCACACGTGTCAATATCGTTTTCATCAACGATCCCGAAATAAGATTTATTTACCGCTTCTTTATTGATGCGTGTTATTTAATTCTCTCAAATATACAATATCCTACATATAGAATTCTAATCCTATATATAGAAAACACCAAATTCAACTACAAAATATATAATCAAAGCAGTAAAATAAAATAATATAGATATCCGAATTAATAATAAAATATATTATTGTACATATAAAATGTCTGAGGGAAATGAATGAATATAAGAATGAGTTAAAAGAGAATAAAAAATGATTTCACATGCATGAACAAGTATGTACCTGCGTATATATGTTTCGGTAGCTTATTCAAGGCAATTGCACAAATAATTGATGTAACATAGACTCATCTCCGGTAAGCTCATTGATGCTTGTACACATGATAATTTATATATTGGATGCGGGGGACACATCACGAGTCGATCCACACACTCCGAGCCCTTATCCTCTCACAGGCTCGAATAACAAATGATGCAGAGATACGATCGATATCGGGGTGTTAATAATACTTGTCGATAGAAAGCTTTCGGGAGAAACTTTGTCTCTTTATGCTATATATATATATACACATATAGTCTGCTCTCTCTCCTCTCGATCCCTATATATATAATTATATGTTTCTCTATCTTATTGTCGCTTATTTCTTACTGCTATATACGTAAACACGGTTATAAGAACTATACAATGTATTGCTTATGTTTATAGAATTATATACGTTCTCGAGAATCGCTTTTGCTAAATTTATGATTTATTATTTCTTTATTGCCTCTCAAATTATAGAAAAATTGTGCCCGGCAGTATATATGATCAAGTTAGACACGCACGATGAAATTCCAACGATGACAAGAGTACAAGCTGTAAATAAATCAATTTTATTAGTTATACCTCGTAAATAATTGAACCTTTGTCATTCCGTTGTTATCGGTATTCACTTTTATTCCTGCATATGTGTGATACAATATCGAAAAAAAATCATACTAAAACAGGAGTTTAAGGATAAAACTGATCGTTTTCCTTTTTTTTCAATGAAAATGAAATATTTAAAAATCGATATTAACGATAATATATACATACATATATGCATATATAGCGTTAAATATATCCACTGCCGTTTCAAAATTAATACAAATATACACATATATGTGTATATTTTGCCTATGTGTATCTTGCCGAAGCGCAGGATATTACTTTCGCTTAAAACTATCCTCCATATAATCACTAATTTATTTAGTTCTTTACATTTTGGTAGAATACTGCGCGCGATATCTGGAAAATCTTGAACCGCAGTAATATTCTCGATGCTATATCTCCGTTTCCTTCCCCTTCGTCTCCGTCGTTGGTATATGTATATGCCGTGATTTTATATATATAAAGAACACTTACCGTTACGAATGTGTTTGTGTGGGTGGTCGGCCAGGATTATATGCTTCGCTGAGAATGCTCTCTCTCTCTCTCTCTCGCAAAGTCGCGTAAAAGATGAGATACGGAAAACTAAGTGAAGCGATCCAGTGTAATGCGGGATTTAGTTCCCGCACTCGAACTATCGAACCGCATCAGATTTTCTGCAAGAGAGACTTTTTATATCTCTTATACTTCTGCAACAGCTCAATTATTTTACCAGAATAAGAAGCAAAAGTGAAGCATTTATTTCGAATTGATGCCGAGTATATTGCATTGATTAAGCTTTAAATTATTTATTTTATATTCTTTCTGAGTTTTTCTGTATACACGAAGAGAAAAAGTTTGAGAAAAATTACCATGCTGTCTCTATAAAGTTTGTGCAAACGACATGTATATATAGGAAATTTTCTGAAACATCTTCAAAAAATTGCTCTAAAGCGTTAGAAATTTTACCGTGCTGCACGGAAATTTTCTGAAAAATCTTGGAAAAATTGGTCTAAAGCGTTTGAATTTTTACCGTGCAGCACGGTAAAATTTCCTATACTTGTCGTTTGCACACGCTAATTTTTCTCGGACTTTTTCTCTCTGTGTACGTATAATAATCCTATAACGTTGAAACTTCCTCGATTATGACCATCAGCATATATGCATTTTCATTAGTATATCGTTCAAACGATATATACATTTATAGTATATATATATAGAAAAAAAAATAAAATG
Organism: Cremastinae sp. A BG-2022a; assembly: GCA_030522545.1. Taxonomy (NCBI): domain Eukaryota; kingdom Metazoa; phylum Arthropoda; class Insecta; order Hymenoptera; family Ichneumonidae; species Cremastinae sp. A BG-2022a. Next base: position 9,436 of record JAPYYW010005209.1, read on the forward strand.
AGAAATAATTTTATTTAATTCTTTCGTTCGGATAGATCTCATTTTGGTGGCAGAGGGCGCCGCCAAAAGAGAGAGAGATAGAGAATAATCTCGCGCAGGGATGAAAATTTGGAGCTCTCATGGAAATGAGAGCAGGCTGTACAAGATTTGCTCTGCGGACAATATCTGCGTGCGTATATACATTGTGCATGCCCTTAACTCGCGTTCATTCCTGACGCCGCGGTGCTTCCTCTCGTGTCTCTCGCACACACATTATATACAGCGTACACATCTCATTCATGAAAATTTCAAGTCCCAACGGAGCCTCGACCAACCTCCAATTACTTTTTCATCGTCCGCGTATACACAAACGGGCTTATATTTCCTTCCTATCTTGATGGTATATCCCCACGCCGCCGCAAATAATATCCCGAGGTAAATACATGCACATACGTATATAGTACGTTCACTCGAAAAAATAAAGAAAAAATATTATAAGAGGCATATGCGCACGGCTGTCGGCGCTTTTTTCATTATATAATAAACATAATTATTATACGAACGAAATTGAATTTTGAACGAAACATTAGCAATTTATTTTCATCGTTCGGTAAATATATACTTATGCGCATATATTAGGCATGTATATGTATTTATGATTATGTATATATTTGTATATACTAAAATATATTATAGTAATATATAGATTCGATTGCGAAAAGGGTATCGCGTCTGCTGCTTATTCATGCTCTGCTTGAATCGTCATGTGGCCCGGCTTTCGTGACTTCCCTCATCATTTTTCCGATCGCTCTCTCGCATTATATACGCTTACACTGAGAAAAGATTTTTGTTGAATCAACAAAATTTCAGTTGATTAAACCAACATTTTGTTGAATCAACAACATTTCAATTGATTAAACCAACATTTTGTTGAATCAACAAAATTTCACAAAATTTTTACACATAATCAACACACGCAGAAATAATCCACATCATATAATAATAATAATAATATGCAACACGTATAATTATTATTTATCCCAGATAAACTTTTGTTCGCTAACGAGTTGTTACGTATATACATATATGCACGTGTTTTTTTTTGTCGATGTTTGTCGTCATGCCCTCCTCTGCTCACATTATATATTAACACAGGCAATTGTAGCTTATTCGGAAATCGCCGTAAATAAGATGCGCGCCGTCAGTACGTTAACTTCACTTCCATACTCAAGTCCATATTTTAAGTTAAATTTGGCGTTTTGAAACTGCAGAAGAGTTTTTTTTTGAGTAAATTTATTCCAAAATAGTCAATTTTTTTATAGCAATTGAATAGTAATTTTTATAGTAATTGAATATTTCTTTCTTTATTTGTCGTAGTTTTAGGTCTGAAATATAAAAATATACGTTTTGTCGGTAAAATATTTGATTTGAGGCACGATATGTCGTGACGGAAATGACAAGAGCGCGCGTGATTGAGGCTAAACGTTAAAACTTCTGGCCTTCGCCGTATACTTTTTCTCCGTAGCGTTTTTCCATATTCGGCATCCTTGCTTTTTGAGGCTCACCTGCTCCAGTCCTCGAGCGCGAAAATGCGAGAGGACCGTAAGGTTTATTTATCGCGAGGGGCCGGATCGCGTGCCAAGATTTTTATTTCTATATGTATATAGTATGCATACATATATATGTATACTATATTGTATGTATAATTTCGATGTAAATAAATTTTTCGTGTATTGCGATATACTATATATAAACACAGAGCAGGGGGAGAAGCCGAGAGACGACGAAAAGTTGAACGAGGCCTCGGAACTTATTTGTCTCCCGCCATATAGTATTATACACACCCTACCATTATTGTAACGCGTGCGTACCTCCTCGCGATTCAATTCAAGGCTATACGAGCAGACAGCAAAGGGCGCACGATCGTCTTATTTCTACCCCACTCCCATTATTCTCGCTAACCTGCTCTCCGATTAACCTTTCTATACTATATATACAATAATTACAATAAACATATATTTAACATATATTTTATTATCAAACTAGCCTAATTATTAAATATATACATATCGCAGCTCTTACTTTATTGTTTTCCCTTTTTTTCATTTTTTTTGCTTTTATATAAATAGAAGTGTAAAATAATTTTTTTTTCTCATGTAATCAAATAAGAAAACTATATCGTGCTGTGGGAATAAGCCACATCATATATAGTATATATTTTCTACTATATAGGATAATAATATATATATTCACAAACCCTTCCTCCGTTGATCGAATTAATTTAAATACATATAGCAATCCTATTGTCATGATTTCACGAAAGTTTGAGGGGCAAGATTTTTTTATGTCGGAAATAAGTGCAGAGTCTGGCGAGCGATGAGATAATATGTATATAAGCGAAAGAGTGAAATAAAAGTCGATTGAGCTTTTACTTTTATTTACGCGTATATATTCTGTGTACTATAACAAAGTTCAATCATATAAGAATATATGTAATCTAATTGTAATGATGATAACTTTGTTATAATAAGTATATATTTTTTGTCTCGATGTACACTATAAACTCTCTTAAGGTAGTACAACCGAGACAATCTATTCAAAAGTTTGTCCTTATGTGTTAACTTGATGTAAAATCATCAGTTGAAATTTCTTGAGACAGAATTTAT